>JANHFQ010007347.1:13716-23944 GCA_032468035.1 Aparallactus werneri | reverse complement strand
TAGATGCATATGGGTGGACGGGACCAGTGGTGGGATTCAATTTTTTTTACTACCGGGATATTAACATTTGAACTACTATAAGTCCATGTATTTACCATACACCAAATAAATAAATAAAAACCAGGATCTTTCACATTTTGGTTCATTGGGTTTCATTCTTTAAAAAGTTTTGTGGCAGTACCAATAGTATCAGTTGGTGGCTAATTTTATTCCTGCAAAGTGGCACCGATTCCAGCATTTTACATGGAAGGGGTATGACTATCAAGATGACTTTGTAACAGTTTCTTTTCTTTTCTTTTTTTGAAAAAAAATATTTTATTTAAGGTTACATCTTCATATACATCTGACAACGGTTCAGAACGGATTTCCAAACTCGTTGATATTAAAAATATCCATTTCAAATAATACATTTCATATTATCTCTATCATATTTCAAATGTGACTTTGTAACAGTTTCTTACAATCAGTCAATGGCTCAAGGATAAACCATTGAACTCTCTCTAGAAAGATATTATGTATTGTCCTCTAGGATAAGAACATCCTTCCTCCACCCATAGGAATTATTCCAGTGTCTTTTTGTCTGAAGGGAGATTGGGGGTGGGAGGATGGCCACAGGTGACTAATAATTTGTACCTTGGAAGTCATACTCAAGAGCAGACAACAGATCTTGGCCGCATATTTCAAACCGAATACTCCTTGGAGCCCGATTTAGTATGTTAAACAGAACTCTAATTAGTACTTTAAGGAATAAATACTCTCTGTTTTGTAAACCTTATTCTAGAAGCAACTGTAAAACTGACAATCCCAATTATTTATTTGTTTATTTATTTATTTACCTGCTTGTCCTCTGACAGTTCAAGGTGGTTCACATAGGGATATCCCCTAATTTCATTCCCTTGGGCCGTGAGAAGACAATTGCCTAGTAAAATCTTTGACTAAACTGGGATTTGATCTGCCCAGTCTTAGTCCAATGCTTCTATATAAATTCAGTTCTTCTTTAGCTGTATATAAGAACAAATAAAAGTGCTTCTTTCTTGGCCAGGCTCCTGATGTTACTTTTACTAACTGCTAGAGGTCTCCAGGTTTTGGGATCTAAACATTTCCCTATCTGGGAACTGAATCTGGGCTCTTTGGAGTGAGAAGCAGATTCTGTACCACTGATATATGGCTCTATCCTCATTAGATGGCTACTTTTGGAATGATTTTAAAGAACCTCAGACTTGGGCCACTGTGTGCATGTTGGCTATTGTACGTAAAGTCAGCAAGGAGAAGGTAAAGATATGTATTTCCGATTCTGTGGTTCCTACTACTTCATCTATTTCTGCTCTCCTGGCCTAAGAGAAATATTTGAACCTTCTACTTGTGCGGTTCCTCTACCTTATCATCAAATTCTTCAGGGGTGCTTGACTTCTGAATACTGTTGAATTACATCTCCCAGTATCTTACCCTGCAGGTCATGATGACCGAAGCTTCTCGGAGTTGTAACTGAGAAAGGTTGGGAGAGCTGCATGTCCCAAAGATTTAATATATCCAAATCATAGTGGATCTGCTGCAGAGGCAATGATAGTCATAGATGGCAGTGGCAGTCACTCCCAACTGTGAGAACAATTTCCTGACAAAGCCATTTCCTATCAGTGAGACCAGTTAACCAATAGAACAGCTTGCCTCTTAGAGTTCTGGGTGCTCCATTGCTGGAGGCTTTCAGGGGGAAAAATGAGTGCATGAGCCATGGTGGTGCAGTGGTTAGAGTGCAGTACTGCAGGCTACTTCTGCTGACTGGCGGCTGCCTGCAATTTGGCAGTTCGAATCTCACCAGGCTCAAAGTTGACTCAGCTTTCATCCTTCCAAGATGGGTAAAATGAAGACCCAAACTGTTGGGGACAATAGGCTGACTCTGTAAACTGCTTAGAGAGAGCTGTAAAGCACTATAAAGTGGTATATAAGTCTAAGTGCTCTTCCTATTTGGATAATATAAGAACTCCTGCCTTGGGAAAGGGGTTGGATTAGAAGACCTCCACAGTCCCTTCCAGCCATATTATTCTATGATTGAGACCTCATATTTATGAATTAAGTAAACTTTGCTTGTTAGATGACAAGGGAGCATGAAAACCATTGGAGAACTGTGTGCATAGATGTGACTTTGTGACTTTGTGTGTGTGTGTGTGTGTGTGTTATGTGAAGGTGGCAGAGGAGAAAATGTAGTATTGGTAGTGGAAAGGTAAGGCAAGGGGGGCAGTGAACAAAGGCCTTTATGTACCAAGCAGCATCATTTCACCTTCCAGCTTCCCTCTTCAGCCACTGCCTTCTCACCATCGGAGATTTCCATCATGACTTGCAGACCAGGCATAATTCACTCCGAACCCTTTGTCTTCGTCTGCAAATATCAAAGCTTCCCCATGCTCATGCTTTACTCCATGATTGCCAGGAATATCATCATTCACCAGTGGGTGAAAGAAACAAATGCCTTGTCCAACATCCTTTCCCACTTTCTACGTCTAAATTTTCATGATGAATGGTTTGGATAGCTTGGGGCTCCATCGCTTTCTAATAGCCTAGAATATATCAGGGTATGATATTCTTTCTCCTGTCCCCAGTTTCAAAAACGATTTCCAGCATAAACCATGATTCCAAAATGACTGCATTTTTGCACCTTACAAGCCAACCTATAATACAATATATTATATAGGCATGGATATATATATAAAGGCATGGATATATATATAGGCATGGATATGTATATACAGTATGTATATGTATATGTACATGTATATGTATAAGTATATAATTTAGTTTTCAGAATCCCCTTCTTAGATTAGATTAAAAGTTATATGTGGCTCGCTAAGGAATGGATTCTGAACAGAAATACAGCTGCTATTTTTAAAATTGAAATCACATTTTGGATTGCAAAATAAGGAGTTCTTATCATGCCCTCTTTCCTCGTCCTAGTTTGAATTTAGATTTTAAAATGCCAGCTGTATAGATAGTCCTTGACTTACTGCCATTTGTTTAGTGACTGTTCAGGCACTTTGCAAACATCATGAATTCTTTATGATGAGCCAGGGTGGTGCAGCGGTTAGAGTGCATTGCTTCAGGCTCCTTCTGCTGCCTGCAATTTGGCAGTTCAAATTTCACCAGGCTTCAGGTTGACTCAGCCTTCCATCTTTCCGAGGTGGGTAAAATGGGGACCCAGATTGTTGGGGGCATGAGGCTGACTCTGTAAACCGTTTAGAGAGGCCTACAGTGCTATTGCCTGTAAAGCATTGTAAAGCGGTATATAAGTCTAAGTGCTATTGTTATTATGGTCCTAACACCTGGGGTCACAGGATTGCCATTTGCGACTTTCCTAGCCAACTTCCAACAAGCAAAGTCAACTGGGGAAGCCAGATTTGTTTAACAACCTCATGGTTCGCTTAACAATTGCAGTGATGCAGTTACAACCATGGCAAGGAGGGTAGTAAACTTGGGCACAACTCATTGAACAACTGCCTTGCTTAGCAACAGAAACTCTAGGCCCCATTGTGGTTGTAAGTCGAGGACTATCTGTATTGGCAATATTCATTCAGATGCAATCCATATTCCGAAGCTTTTGAGATTTACTGATACCATATTC
The DNA here is from genome assembly GCA_032468035.1 of Aparallactus werneri. Classification (NCBI taxonomy): domain Eukaryota; kingdom Metazoa; phylum Chordata; class Lepidosauria; order Squamata; family Lamprophiidae; genus Aparallactus; species Aparallactus werneri. Next base: position 20,334 of record JANHFQ010007347.1, on the reverse strand, counting down.
CAGTTTTCTGGTGACATTCTTTATGTTACTTAAATATACAGGTAGACATGATCAATACATATATATGAATAGTTCCAAGCAAACACCATCCTGGTTTCTGATCCATATGAAATAAACTTTGGCTTTAGGATAAGCAGCAAACATATAGGAAGATGTGCAAGAGCATTTTCACAAGTGACATTCAAATAGTCTTTGAATACCTTGTTCCATGTGTACATTTGAAAATTATTTCTAGGGCTAAAAGCGAAAAGGAGAGACTGGGTCATTAATATCATCCGTATAATTCAGTCTTCTGTTTCCAAAATGGAATAACTGGAACATGCAGTATGTAGGGTATCAAGGAAAGTTTTGATTATTTTGTTGGATATAGTATTTAAACATATATTTTACACCTGAAGATTTTTAGCTAACCTTGGGAGAAATGCAGACTTAGGTATAACCATTGCTGAGAATTCCAAGTGATAAAATGCATCTTGAGGTCAATCAGGTTGACTCTTGTCAGTGTGATTAATTATCAATAGAGATGTTTGGATATTCCATTCTAGTGGTTTAATCCACTGTTACTCAAGTAACTTTTTCCAATATGGTCAACATTCATTTCTGCTCAGATTTTGGGAGTTGTAATCCAATTTACCTAGAGCAGACAAGTTTGGAGGAGGCTGCATAAGTCAATTCCGTCTCATTTCCATGTTGACCTGCAGCATTTTAGAATGTCGTAAATTACACATTAATAGTTAAAACAAGCACTTTTGTAATATTTTAGTTTGTTAGAGGTTAGTAAATAACGACATTGTAGCAGGAGAGCAACTCTATGAAGGGATAATTATACTTCTAGCATCACTTCCATACAGAATGAATCAGGTCAGTGTGCTTACATATACACACAGCCTCCATATGAATTTGCAAGCTGTTCTTTAAGCCTTTTGTGTCTTTTTAATGATGCAAAAGAGAAAGAGAGATTGAGGGAGGCAGAAGACTTGTGAAAATGCTCTACAAATAGATTCAGCAACTTCCAGTGGCAAAGGGGAGCTGGCCCAGCCATTGAAGGATTGTTGACAAATGTTTCACTGAGACTTTCATGAGACTGATTGTGACATGGAGGTCTACCAATTTCACTCTTAGCTAGAGTTACCCTATGGTAAAATGTGCAGCCAATAAATTTGATAAATAATAATTTTAGGAGGAATTACAATTCACTCTTTTCAAAGATTGGTAGAGTCCCTACATTTTTCACCAGTTCTTGCTGAGATTGGTGAGAAAATATTGGTTTCTGTTATTTAAAATGATGAAAAGATGATCTCTAAGAAGTTCTTAAGGGTGGTGTTCTTGCACAATTTTTTCAGCCACATTTCAGCCCATACTGTTCTTGCTTCACAAGCTGGCCAAAGCTAGCATTCTCTATATAAACTTTTTTTTCAGAGATCTCTGCCACTTGCGTTGTTTCTTATGCTTCTGTTAAATCCCAAGGGAAAATACTAGTAAGGATCTCTTCCTAAAATTCACCAACTGAAAAGAGTTTTATACGATGGAGGTTATTACAACAATATTGTATTACAGTATAACATAGGAAACATACTTTCATTTAGGTAACCAATTCAAGTGCTTTAGACCTGCACATATTTTATGGCCATTTTATGTTTCTTCCTAAGTGCTGAAACATCCAGATTTCCAAAATTCAGTACAGACAAAAAAACCCAGAGTCAGTTCCCCAAAGGAACAGCATATAAACCGTTATAGTGCATAAATGCTACTCAGAACAAGTTACAAATTGGATATATCCCAAAAGGTCTTAAATAATCTTTCGGAAGTATGCACTGTATCAATTTAGACAGAACAAGAACATCCCAGATTGAAGAAGACAAATATGATTGATATCAGTTTGGTAGAATGTTGAAAGCTGGTATATTGTGGTGGTTAAAAATATGAGCTATAAGCTGCAAGGACCTGACAAAAAATCCCTACTTAGGCCTTGAGCCTCTTCTGAATAAAGGTTATTTTCCAAATTCACAGTTGTGACCTTCCATCTGTTTTCTAGAAGTCTAATACAAGCAATAATTTTCTGCTGTAGACAACTTAGAAATCTAGGCTAGCATCAAGCAGGAGATTGAAAATAAAACTCTTCATGAAAACATAAGAAGAAAAGCAGCAAGCAATGTCTAATGTCCAGTCCTGCAAACCAAGAACTGAAAAATAATCTCTATTAAAACCCTGGTGGGTTTAAATTGCTGTTTCCTACTCTGCCTTCTGTACAGAACAGACAAGGCTATAAATAGTCAGCTAACTCTTGCAAAATTGATATCATGCACACAATTTATTCTCTGGAATTAGAAATAATTAGAAATATCCTATATAATTTTACCAAAGTGGAGGAGATTCCTACTTCCCTTAGAACATGTCAGGGAATATTGCAATTGAATTGTATTTTACAATTAAGTGGTATTTTGCAGAGGCTTTAAAATCCCATCTAAAAATAAACTAAGTTTTTTTTCTTCTTCTGTTGTGTGGTTTAAATTCATCCAGGCCCAAGAGGTCTGGGAACTCTTCCAGTAGGTTACAGATCAATAAAGCAGAGTATTTGTGTAGTGTAGAACCAAGATGTTTATTGAGCATTGTCTCTGAAGTTCTAGTTCCTCCTAATTTGCCACCATTTGTTGCAGAGAGTCTAAATTCTCTGCATTCTCCTCATTTCCTAAGTTCTGGTGAGAGAGAAGTTCCCTTAGAGTGGGTTCTAGCATGAGTCCAAAAGCTCAAAAGACTAAATCTTTGGTCCCTGTAACCAACCCAGATTGGATCCTGCACAATTACCCAGGGACACATACATTTGCCTTCATTCATGAGAGTCTAAATTGGTCTTAGCTAGACCAATAGCAATAGCACTTAGACTTATATATTGCTTTACAGTGCTTTACAGCCTTCTCTAAGTGGCTTACAGAGCCAGCCTCTTGCCCCCAACAATCTGGGTCCTCATTTTATTGACGTAGGGAAGATGGAAGGCTGAGTCAACCTTGAGCCTGGTGAGATTTAACCTGCCGAACGGCTGGCAATTGGCAATCAGCAGAAGTAGCCTGCAGTACTGCACTCTAACCACTGTGCCACCGAGGCTCATAATTATCAATGCTGATACCTCCAATTCTGTTCACTGCTTGTCTGCTGTCTCTGCTTCTGTTTTTCTGGATACAATCTGGGGGTGTATGTGAAGAGAAGGCAAGGAATGAGATCCATCAAGGGGCTTGCTTCCTATAGTTGATGCATTCCCACCTGAATGAACTATTTTCCAAAGTGAAGGAAAGTCACTTTGGAATCTTAGCCATATCTACCACCTTTGCTACTACTGAGGCCAATAAACAAATTCCATCTTGTTCTGAGCTCATGCCACTAAAAAGCAGTGGGACATATCAAAGCCTTGGTAGATTTTTCTCAAGAGAAAGTTCTATAAATTTATTGTTTACCCCTGCCATGTATCACTTGAGTCTTTACTGGAGAAGTCAAACCAAACTAAGCGAAATCATAATAGAGATGAAATTCAAACCCAATTCTTTTCATCTTGCAGCTTATTTGTCACTATATTATATCAGCTTTCACTAACCCAGAAGAGAAGTGAACAATAAAGGAAGGAAAATGGACATCTGCACAACTTTGCTTTAATTCTTTAATATTGTAAGCCTTCCAGATTTACCTTGTTGTAAGATGGGCAACCAATACATTTTACAAATAAATAAGTGAATAAAAATAAATTCTGTGCAGGTGCTTCCTTTAAGAACAGCAACAACCGAAATTCCATAACACTTTCAAAGAGCATCAGGTCTTGAACAGGTTGGATTTTGTATCTAAAAATATATTTAATTTAATATCTTTGATTTACATCTAAAACACAAAGATATCAGCTTATACATTGCAGGAATATAATCCTTCTGCAGACAGTCTGGTGGTTTATTCTGTTTTAGTTTGTTTTCCAGATAATTATATGTATGTCACTACTTCTCTATTCCTTCCTAGTCTGAATATTTGTTTTGTGATAAGAAGATTATTTTTCCTTCCTCCCACTCTTTATTATCTCTTCTCCTTTTTTTGTTCTCTTTTGTTTTGTTTCCTTCCTCCCCAAAACCCCCATTTCCCCCTGTTTTAGGTTTCAGAGAAATTATGTTGAATCCAATAACCCTTCCTGGACATTCTAATCCTCTTAACCACCATGGCATTTATGTTGAAGATGTCAGTGTTTATTTCAGCAAAGGACGTCATGGCTTTTAAAAAGAACAAAAACAAAAAAAACTCACACACAATCAACAGCGCAAAAACAAAAAAGGTGAAAGACAAAAAAAAGTTAAATCAAAAAGAAAAAAAGAAAGCCACCTCCTCGAAAGGTTCCTTGTTTCAATGTCAAGTTTGTTGGTTGTGCCCTTTGAGAATTATGGGACACTTCACAAAAGCTGAAGGTCTGTACACAGATCAAAGCCACCACTGGGTTGGATTGGACCTCAGTCTGCATCCTGCTGAAAAACAACAACAACAAAGGGGTGTACTTTGTTTTTTTCCTCCTGCCACCAGATCAAAGGAATGTTGTCCTCTTCTGTTGGTCCTTGTGTTCTTTTTTTCCTCCATCAGGTCGCTATAAAGCATAATAGGAGCAAAGCAGAACAACAAATTATATTTTGTTGTTGTTTTTGTTTAAAGGGAAAAAAAGATAAGGATGTTCTCAAAGGATGCATCACAGCAGTTGCACTTTGCTTTATATTTTATTTTTTTTCTTATATAAAAATAAACAAGACCCAAGCAACTGATCTGAGTCCAGCAATTTTAACGGTGGTCTTTTCTGCCCTGGAATGCTTTTTACATCACAACCTTCAATGAAGACCAGCCATTCTCTCTCTCGCTTGCAAGTAGTCTAAGGTTATGGGAGAATATTCCAAAGCAAGAAGAGATGGGGCTTCAGAAGATATTTTAACAGAGTGAACACCCTTGGTAAGAAAAAAGAAAATGAAGGCAGCCTCTAACACTCCCACTTCTTCACCCCGTCCTTGTATCCCATCTAGTCATAAAGCTATTGTACCAGAACCTATATGGAAAGCAATCAAGGGGAAAAAGACTGGGCTGCTATACTTACCCTCAAAAAAAGATGATATTGGTGGCTTTGTTTTGAATACAATTTTTTTTGTAGGAGGATCTTCTGTTTGTGTGTGTGCGTGTGTGAGTGTATGTGCCTTTCGTGCGTTCAACCTGCTCTTTGGCTATCTCAGTGTTCCATTTTTGTACACCAGCCCCTTTCCTGCTGCTTGTATAATGGCTTTATCTCTGGGGATGGGAGTTGTGTGTATGTGTGTGTGTATGCATGTGTGTGTGTGTGTGTGTGTGTGTGTGTGCACAGGGGTGTGTGCGTGTGTTTGTAGGATGGTGGGGAGGTAAGGTGCTCCTGGACTTCACACCTTGGATGGATGAGGAGTGGTGTTGCAGATCTCAACAAGTGTAATAGGGACAAAAGAAAATGTAGAAGAAATCCACAAGTTTTTTTTTTATTTATCTCCAATCTGCAAACCAACAGTTTTTTCTACCTTCCTGGCTCATTTTCCCTCCTCTTCCATCACTTTCCATTAATTTCTCACCAAGTTAGAGATGTATTATAATTCTGTCACGCACCCTGAATGTATGGTTGGCTCAAGGCATACAAACTAAGCAAAATGAGATTGGAATAAGTCTCTTGTCTCTGGCGTCGATACAAATATTGATTCTAGACTCAGATATCTCTCTCTCTCTCTCTCTCTGTATGTATGTATATAAGAATATATACATATACCGGTATATTATTTTCTTCTTTCTCGCACCTTAACTCCATCTCAAAAACTTTCCCATGGGAGCAGGAAGAATGCTGGCATTGATTTCCATCCTGGAGCGAAATATCTGTTGGGGTTCCCCCCCCCCCCATTTTCTGATGGGAAAAAATGGGATGATCAATATTAGATAACCTTCTTTAGAGTCTTGGTCAAATGTAGTAATAGAATGCGGAACATAGAATCATAGGGCTGGAAGGGATATTGGAAGCCTTCTAGTTTAATCCCCTGCTGAAGGCAGGAGGCCTTACACCATTCTAGTCAAATGGCTGTCCAGTCTATTTTTGAAAACCTCCACTGATGGCGCATTCACAACTCCAGGAGGCAACCTGTTCCATTGATTAATTGTTCTTACTGTCAGAAAATGTGTCCTTCTGGATCCCTCCTTAATAAGCTTCCACCCATCATATAGGAGTATACATAGAAATGCAAAACTTGGAATTTGCAAATATGTTTCCTATGGACACTAATGCATTCCAAGGCAACTCTCTTGGTGCACCAGATGCCCTTACCCCACACTATTTATATTATTATTTTTGTGATTATTATTTCATTGAAAATAAAAGTGAATCTAGTACAGGTAGTCCTTGATTTACAACATTTCACTTAGTGACTGTTCAAAGTTACGATGACACTGAAAAAAGTGACTTATGACCATTTTTACACTTACGAACTTTGCAGCATCCCCATAGTCCCATGATCAAAATTCGAATGCTTGGCAACTGACCTATATTTATGACAGTTGTGGGGTCATATGATCTCCTTTTGTGACCTTCTGAGAAGCAAAGTCAATGGG
>JANHFQ010007346.1:24336-34940 GCA_032468035.1 Aparallactus werneri | reverse complement strand
CACTGGGAGCATGTGAACCAAGACAAATTCCTTGTGTCCAATCACACTTGGCCAATAAAGTATTCTGATCCAATTCTGATTAGTTACCATACATTATTTCTTGTCCTGCCCACTGGTGGTAGCCTCTCAAATACTGTAGTACTGCTATCATATCACAAAAAAATCCTTCTTTTCTCTAGACTGGCCATATCCATTTTCTGCAACCGTTCTTCATATGTTTTTGCCTCCAGGCCCTTTACCATCTTAGTTGCTCTTCTTTGCACTTTTTCCAAAGTCTTTTGGAAAGTCATCTTTTTTTGTAATGCAGTGACCAAAATTGAATGCAGCATTCCAGGTGTGGTCTTTCTTACTTAAGGATTTATAAAGCAGTATTAATACTTCATGTGATTTTGAGTCTATGCCTGTGTTTTATACAACCAAGGATTGCATTAGCTTTTTCTAGCTGCTGTTGCACATTGCTGGCTCATATTGAAGTTATCATCCACTAGGATTCCAAGGTCCCTCTCACAGTTACTGTTTTTGAACCAGGTTTCACTTCTAAAAGTAGAGAATTAAGGATTTATTTTGTGACTCCCCTTTGTCTTTTGCTCTGTCTATCCTTTGCCTTAGTGAATGCTATCGGGAATCTTTTTTCCAACCTTCCAATCATAAGCTCACAGGACATGCTATTTGACTTTTCTCCTAGCAAGATGTAGTTAGCTAGGTACTAGACTTTGCCTATCCCTAAACTGCACTTTTGTAAATAAATTTCCTTTTTACAAGCGTAAAACCTGCTTCAATATTCATTGTTGAAATTAGATTTCCATACTCAGGAAAATTCACATGCACATACAGAACGCTTCAACCATGCACCAGTCATAAATAGTTTGGTAGTATCAGCTGTTCATAAGAGTAAGGATACAACAAACATTGAGAGATTTTCATTATGTTAAACAATTGTTAAAAGATAAAGTGGAAGAGATTCATCATCTCAAAAAATTCTCTGGGTTCTCTGAGTGTTTTGTTAAAGGCTTCAACATTCAAACCTAAAGCATCAATTAAAATATCTTTAGAAGGACATTTTTGTAAAAAATGTCTCAAGAGGCAAAAAACATTAGTATGCAAGAGCTTCAAGATTTTAAAAAGGCTTTTAGTAACAATTGAAAATAAATTGTTTCAGCATGTACTTGATAGTTATTTAATGATGCTACCAATCTATCCATCCTTTATCATTTATGCCAGGAGTCCCCAACCCTCAGGCCATGGACGAGTACTGGTCCATGGCCTTTTAGGACTCAGATTGCACAGCTGGAGATAAGAGGCGGGCAAGCAAGTGAGTGAGCGAAGCTTCATCTGTATTTGCAGCCACTCCCCAGCACTAGTATCAGTGCCTCAGCTCCACCTCAGATCATCAGGCATTAGATTTTCATATTGAACCCTACTGTAAACTGTGCATGCGAGGAATCTAGGTTGTGCTCTCCTTCCCACTCACTCACGGTCCACGGAAGAACATCATCCAGGAATTAAGCTTTTTTAATAATAACTTTTATTAAAATTTAAAATTACAAAGATAAAACATTAATACAAACTAATGAGAACATAAACAAGGAAAAAAGAATATATTATATAAATATATTTTCTCATTCATTCATATATTTACAGTTAAAGAGCAGAAAGGCCAAAACAGGATACCCAGACCGTAAAGTCTAAATAAGTATAGCTAATTTATTTTATGCCAAATATATTACTGAATCATTGTTCTGTTTGTAAAGCATGCAGCATTGTAAGTAGCACCAGAGCATTAGTCTGGCCAGCACCAGTTTCTCTGATCTGTTTGCTAAGGCCAACATTGGAACATAGACTACAATAGCTACAGCTGTTATCCTAAAATTGAACACATCTCCCCGGAAATGTAATGCAAAATAAAATAATCCATTATAACCAGTGCAGTGCTTATTGTATACAAATAGCGCCATTTTATATAGTCATATTTTCCATGGAACATTTTATTGTGATTTTTCCTTTTTATATTATTGTGATTTATTGTGATTTTGCCTTTTATCTGATTCCTAGACAAAAGTTTCTAGAATCCATGCATGCAGAGATATGTAAGGAAAGAATGCAAAAGAACTATCAATTTTTGCTTTATTGAGCAGATGGAGAAAGCAAAAGGAAAACTAAACAAATGGTGAGAGTTCAAGCTGACAAGGTAGGAAATAATCCTGGGATCAGATAGGCGTTTTGTGTAAAAGCCAGATATAAAAATGGGTTGCGAAAACAGATTGCATCAGTCCATTACAAATGGGTCAGATGAAAAAAAAATAGGATTTAAACCCTGGGTTCATGCATATATACACAAAACCAAATTCATTATTTCATAGAAATTATTCTTTGTTTTATAGAAATAAAGAATATTTCTATTCAACTGGAGTCCCAGAATTCCAATGAGAGTATCAAGGAAGAAATACTGCTAACTGGAGGCAACATCAACGCATTGTATATTTGCTTCAAATGTGTGCACACATACAAATGAACACGTTTCAAATTATTAAAATCAATCAATCAGAATAGAGCTGGAAGGGACCTTGGAGGCCTTCTAGTTCAATCCCCTGCTCAAGTAGGAGGTGCTTTACCATTTCAGACAGGTGACTGTCAAGTCTTTTCTTTAAAATCTATAGTGATGAAGCACCCATAGCTTCTGAAGGCAAGCTGTTCCATTGGTTAATTGTCCTCACTGTAAGGATGTTTCTCCTTAATACCAGGTTGCTTCTCTCCTTGATTAATTTCCATCCATTGTTTCTTGTCCTGCCCTCTGCTGTTTTGGAAAGTAAGTTGACCCCCTCTTCTTTGTGGCAGTCCCTCAAATACTATCATGTCACCCCCAGTACTTCTTTTCTCTAAACTTTGTTGTTAGCTGTGAAGTCGTGTTCGACTCATCGCGACCCCATGGACAATGTTCCTCCAGGCCTTCCTTTCCTCTACTATCCCCCGGAGATCAAAATCTTAAGTATGTCTTAATGGACATCCCTGGGATATTCCAAACATGTACTAAAGAACTGGAATCTCCAATAATGCCCTATAAATGCATTTGTGTCCTTAAAAATGTTTATAAATGGAATCAACAGATTTGATGTTAAAGTGGGTTTGTTAAAAACTTATATTTAGGGTATATTGGACCCCCCAAAAATGTATTTGAAAGAATGGACATCAGGTTTTTGTGCTAGAGATGTAAAAAAAAATTGAGAGTTCATTGAGCCATATGATATGGTCATGTGATCCTCTAATATCTTTTGGAAATTGTGTTAATGTATACTGTCTAAATAGATTTATGGGATAACATTTAAATGTTAAAGATGTTAATGTGATATTGAATTATATACCAAAGCTTCGGGATCTGACTGTTTATTAGCAGTTATGGTTATATTGAGCCTGGGAAATGAAACGGGCACTAAAAATAAATACTGTATATTGAAAAATTGGGAAAGTAATATTATTCTAGGGTATATATTAAGGAATTCTTTTGGGAAATGGGTGATCTTCACATCGTCCTGGTGTTCTCAGTGCACTAGTTTAACAACATGGTTTGAAAACCACTATACCCGCATTGCTTACAGTATTAAAGGCAAACAAAAGATTAATAAAACAAATTTTAGTAAGAAATTTTCAGAACTGATGTTTAAAACACCCTTGCTAAAGTTTTTTAGTAGCTTTTTGTGTGATTTTCACTGTAGTCCAAATAAAAATGGGCAAATACATACTAGAAATTATAATATGTGAACATCCCAACTCTCAGGGATCTAAATTTCTCTCCTGAGCACAATATTTTATGTCTAAGATTTCATTTAACCTTCTGCCTTCTGCTTGGCTGTAATCTTCCCTTTCTCCTCTTCTATCTCTGATTCTTATTACTGATCACTATATCATATTTCTAACTTTCCATGAAAAACCAGGCCAACCTGATTGAGCTCACTAAAACCTAGTAGGATGAAGGAGACATTGAACATCTCCCTAATATTCCAGGTTATTAGCAGTAACATGCAGTTTAAGGAGTGAGAGCACTTAGGAATTCCATCTCTCTGATTTGTTATCCTGTTCAGCACTCTGCCTGATATTGGGAATACTGGATATGATGTTGGGACATGGGATATGTTTCTGTGCCTTCCTTCCTCCAGAACAACTGTGTCCTAATTAAATTAATCAGATGGTCTAAGATAGTAAATTGAACACTCCTTAGATTGGTGAATGAGAGAGTTTAACATTCACAACCGAGACTGCCTTGTTTTAACCTACTTAAAGATGGGAAAAGCTATAAATTCCGGAATTTTTTAAAAATTTTTTTTAAATCAACCACCTAACCATGCTTACTAAGCCACACCCACTAAGCCACACCCACAGAACCGGCTTGTAAAAAATTTGAAACCCACCCCTGACTTGATGACATAAAAGCAAGTTTCATAATATTAATAATGAAAATGCCTGAACTGATTTTCAGTGATGTTAATGAAAACCGCTTCCTGTGTTAAGTCAGTGTGATGTGCAACTTTTCAGGCAGCAAAAATCAGTGGACTTAATGTAAGGTCTTGATTCAATTATTCTTTGAAATAGAAAACAATTCCTGCTGATCTTAAGTGTGTGATGTGATCACTTTTGAGTGAATCAAATCTTGAGATTATTATCAAGAGCAAGTGTCTACTCTTACATTTTAGCAAGATACTGGGCTAGATGATAGCCTTTCCAATCCGCATACTGTTAAGGAAACTTTTACTTTTACTTTTGTATTTTCCTTTGGATTTCAACCTCTGTGGTAATTTGTTTCCAACAAATTACAGTGTGTTGCTCTTTAGCTATCACCATGATTTCCTTCTCCATCTCTTTGACTTATCAAAAACTAGTTCTACATATTATGTTAAAGTGTTTTCTCTGGGAAAATAACCTCTATGTTTTTTGTAAATAATTTTCTAGATATTAGGGGGAAATTATTGGAAAAGGAATGTGTGCTCATGGGACATCTCTTACCTTCTTGGGTTAATTCTAAAATGAGTTTAGTAGGTTTTCTCTTCTTTTTGGGAGCTGGGGTTCCTGCAAGAGGCATGCTGTTCGAGGGGTTTTCTGTGTGAGAATGGAATAGTGGAATGAATCTGATTCTTGTAAGATGCAGATGCAGAACTAATGCTGTTTCAGGATGAAACAATTTTAAATTCCACATATCTATAGAAAAGATGACAGCCACCTTTATGTCCTCAAACAAAAGGACATAAATGTGCATACAGAACTCCTCTGCATTTTCCCAGGCAAACCCATCAACAAATTGCCCAGCATACCAAAGAGCAAAACCATTCTTCCCTGATCAGACCCAGTTTGGAATATTGTATACAATTCTGGGCATTAAAATTCAATAAGATGATGACAAATTGGAGCAGTTTCAGAAAGGGGCCACCAGCACAATGAGTGGTTTTAAAACCCAACTCTTCAGGCTGCCACATGAAAATTTTTCCTTCAATTGAGATTTTTAAATTCAGACTGGACGGACATTTGTCAATGAGCAAGCTGTTAAATTAGATGACCTCAAAGGTCCCTTCCAGGATTATGATTGTACTAGATGATTTAAAGGCAATGTACTTATTGCAAGATCTTCCTTTGCTGGCAGAATTAATTAGTTCCAAATCTAACATTGGCATTGTGTAACTCAGCTCCTGAATAACAGAATAATAGAGTTGGAAGGAAATTTTGGTTTGAACCTTGGATTGAATCCGTTTGGAGTTTGGCAAAGTTCCCCTGTTTTTATTACTGTCATTTCAAATTAAAGTTGAATTGAATACTCTCACATTAGTCTACTTGGCAGATTGCTTCCTGTAACCTTGATTATGAAATTATTTGCCACTCTGCCAATTTATTTTTTTCTCTTTTATCTATTATTGTATTATTGTAATGAAATTATACTGTGACATTATTATATCAACGTTTATCTCTCTGCTAGTTAGGCTGTTATAATAAATTTGTATCCTTAATTGATTTATCATACTCAGTTAATCAATTTTTTTTATAAAGCTATAGCAAAGTTTTTTATCGCACTAGGATACACAAAAGAATAACCATGAAGAGTCTACTGTTCATGCTCAAAGGTCAGAGGTACTCTGCTTCTCAGTATAAGTTGCTTTGATATTAATGTGGGAGACTTTCTGCATGCATATATTTCTTTTGTGCTTCTTAGAGGCATCATTGGCTTCTATTGAGTGAGATTGTTGTATTAGATTAGACTTTGTCTGACCCAGTAAGTTTTTTTCATTTAAAAATAATAAAAAACCAAATTGATAGTGGTTGCTCCTGAGTGAAATAATAGTACATGTTCTGTTACCTTTACTTTCCAAGGAAACTGTCCAGATGCCCAATGCACTTTTATTATATAAGGCCAAACTTTCTTTATTAGAAGAAAAAAGTGCAATGTATCATAACAATCATTTAGAGTGGAAGGGCTAGAAAGTACTTAATCAAGCTCTCAATTCCAACTCCTATATAGTACTTTATATAATGAGTTTAGCCCAGTTTTCATAATGAAAACTGTAATGTAGCAAAACAGAATGAATGAGCCAGAACTGAAAGTCGTATTTGCTTCTTGGATCATAGTTTCCTGTAACCTTCTATGTACTAGCAATAGCATTTAGGCTTATATACCACCCCACTGCACTTTACAGCAGTCTCTAACTGGTTTACAATGTCAGCCTGTTGCCCTCAACAGTCTGGGTCCTCGTTTTATCGACCTGAGAAGGATGGAAGGCTGAGTCAACCTTGAGGATCGAACTCCAGACTGTGGGCAATGTTTAGCTTGCAATACTGCACTTTAGGGACTGCGGTGGCTCATGTGGTAAGGCGCAGGGCTTGCGCACCACTGAAGTTGGCAGCTCAGCGGTTTGATTCCCGTGAGCAAATAAGCCGCACGGAGACAAGAAGGGAGCCTCCCCTGAATGCCTACCAGCATTCAGGCATCCCGCGGATAAGGATAACACCGCCCAAAATAATTCCTTTCACAGAGGCAGGCAGCCACCTCAGTGATCCCTGGCTAACATGTGCCATATGCTAAATAACCTGCACTTTAACTGCTGCACTACTAGGGATCTTCTACTACTGGTGCTACATGAAAACATAACCTCAAGGCATCCTAGCATGCCAATAGGAAAAGCAGTGAGGAATGGTAGTTGTCATTTATTGTCCCAAAAGTATGATGTAGTAATTTGAGTAATCCAAGTATTATTAAAAGCATTTGGGATAGAATTGATAGGTGAGCTAGTCACAGTCCAGACTAGAGTTCAAACACATAAAATTCTACATGGACAATTAACATTTAGTAGGTAGAACAGAAAGTCATCATACTCAGGCAAAGATTAGAATTTCCAGCCTGCCAGGACATACCAGTAGAAGGTAGAAGGATAAGCTGCCATGGAAGTGGTTCCATTGCTGTTCTGCAAAACCTGACCTACTGGAAATAAGACCTTGCTCATTTAGGTTCTCAAAGTGGTCCTCCAGGGCAGAAAGAAGACGAGCTCCACTGTTTGAACTGTCCTGTCTCATCTACAGAGTAGAGAGGATCTAGCGGGCCACAGGGAGCTCAGGTTTATAAAAATATGCAGGATTCCAGCAGATGGTAGGCATGCCTATCCAATCTCCAAACTGGTGAGGAGACAACTTTGCTTGGATTTCTCTCTATATATATAGATTTTGTGTGGTGTGGCATTGTAGCTATGTTGGATTGTCTCCATATGTTATATATATGTTACGTATATGCAGGCTATGGGACTTTGGCTGGGGGTGGGGGGAGGCTCTGAGTTTTCCTGAGACCTAGTGGCCAAAACACAATGTAGACTCATGAGTTTTGGACTGGAATATCCTGGCAACAAGTCTAGCTAGATTGGAACCACTGCAGAACATACGTAGCTTTCAGTTCCCTAAACTTTTGATGCTGGAAGGAGTCGAAATATTGAGTATTGTGTGGAAATTTGTGTATTTGTGTGGACATTGTTTTATGCTGTTTATCTTGATTATTTGTTAGCAGGATGTCATTTCCACATCGGGTTTGGCCCTGCTTCCAGGGAGGCCCTGCTTCCAAAGCAGTGCCACACCTTATCCCTTACTGAGTTGCCAAAAAATTCAAAATTGAAAAAAATATGTTTTGAAATTTGAGACATATGAACTTCAGGTGGTTGGGAGTGATTAATTGTTCCATTGGTAGAGAGTCCTGTCAGTGCTTGGCTTCTGGCATGGGGCTTCCTCCTTTCCTTTGGCTGCAAGGACTCTGAAACTCCCTAGTGGCCTCACATGAGACACAAGGGCTGTTTTGAGTAGCTGGCTTTCCTTGTCCTCACCCAGAACTAACATGGTGAAGCAATCTGGGAAGGGATGGAGTGGAAGTGGGGAAGGCTGACTGCTTCATCCCTTATCATTGCTGGGAGCCTCTCTCACAATGGCTTCAGTGAATGCAACCACAGGT
Source organism: Aparallactus werneri (assembly GCA_032468035.1). NCBI lineage: Eukaryota > Metazoa > Chordata > Lepidosauria > Squamata > Lamprophiidae > Aparallactus > Aparallactus werneri. The sequence continues at coordinate 26,479 of JANHFQ010007346.1, read as the reverse complement.
CACTGAAGAAGATTTCAGATGTCTTGGGGACTATTTGACAGAGAGCCCAGAACTGTCCTCTAAGATGTGTGGTCATATGAATCTTCAAAGTAAAAAAAATGATAGAATAATTATATTAAAGAAGGAATAGGATCACTGCAGAAAGAAATGGGAAATGGCTATCATCTATACACACAATGGAGAATGAATGAAAGAATAGGGGAGTAAATTATCCTGTTAACTTCAGTAAGTGAACAGAGGAACTGTTCCAAAGAAAATACTAAAAATAAAGGGCTGGGGAAAAAGGAAGGAAACTGTTTAATTGCATTGACTCAAACATTTTATTACATTTGATGGTTTCTGGTCTTATAGACTCCAAGGGGTTAAGACAAGGTTATAGGATTCCACCAATACAGTAACTGACACAAGTAAGTAAACTTACCTGGAGATCTTTTGACCCTTTTTCAAGAGTTTGTTGATCAAGGATGATGTTACAAGTTTGTTTAGCGGAAATCCACCTGTAGAAAGAATAATAAACATATAAAGGTACAGGAAAAGTTCCCTAAAATGACACTATGGCATTGGATAGAACTTATTCTGTGTGTGCATTTTAGTGTACTGTATATAAGAATAAGAATGTGAAGTGTGACATAATTGGAATTTTAGATTGTATCACATGAACTGTATTTTGTTCTGTTTTGCTCTGGTCAATTCCTACCTTGAGTGTTCAGCTTGGGCACTATGTATAAAGAAAAAAATAGACAAGTGGATGGCATGAAGAGAAAGATGTTCAGGGACTGGCAGATATAAAGTGATTTTAAATATATATATATATATATAATATTTTTATTGATTACAATATAAGAAAAACAAAAATGTAAACAATGCAAGAACATAGAAACATAACACATAAAACATAAAACATAAAATTATATTTCCTTTTGAGATTTACATACTTTGTTTGCTCATTAAATTTTACTATCACTAATACAAATATTATTTATCTCTAAGTATATTTATCTCTAAGTATATAAGATCACCCGATCTTCCCTTTTTTAATTTTCTGTTTTCTCTATTTCTCTTTAAGCCAATTGTAAAAATTTCCCCATGTTTTATAGTAGTTATCGTCTTCTTTTCCTTTTAGTTTTAAAGTAAGCTTATCCATTTCTGCTAAAATCTTCTAAAGATTGTATTGATTCTTTGGGATTCTGTTGAAATATCTTTTGTTTTCCATTCTTGTGCATAGGCAATTCTAGCTGCTGTTAGTATGTGTAAAGTTAAATATATCACCTCTTTATTTAGCCCTTGCGGTAGAATCCGTAATAGAAATATCTCTGGTTTCATCTCAATGTGTTGTTTTGTTATTGCTTCTATACAGTTTTTTTTACCTCATTCCAATATTTTTTCGCCTTTGGACACTTCTACCACACATGAAAATAAGACCCAGGGATTTGGTTACAATTCCAACATTTTGCCAGATTATTTTTTTCATCCCTGCTAGTTGTATTGGCGAGTAATGCCACCTGTAAAACACTTTATAAAGATTTTTTATATGCAGCTGAGCTCGTTAATTTGAGATTTCTATTCCATAGTTTGTACCAGTTTTCTAGATCAATCGTGTATCCAATATTTTCCCCAGGTTGTCATGTTTTCTTTAATTCCTCTCTCTTCCAGTTTTATTGACATCAAATATTTATAAGATTTCCTAATTAACTTTTCATTTGTTTCTATCAGAATTTGGTCCAACCCTCTCCAATTTTTACTAAATCCATATTTTATCTTATCCTTTTCATAACTAGATTTCAGCTGCATATATAGCTACCATGATAACTCCAATCTTTGTTCCTTTAATTCCTCCTGTGTTTTTAATTCTACTTTATTATTTAATGCTTCTTTGTAACATATAATTTTATCTAAATTTGTAACAGCCGGATGTGTCCATGCCTCCAAAGCTGAGAACCAAAGTGGTAATTTTGCACAATGTTTCTTTTTTATCTTGATCCAATTTGTGATTAGTGCGTCCCTGATATAATGGTTTTGGAAGTGTTTATGTGTCCCGCTTTTTCCGTAACACAGATAAGCATGCCATCCAGTGGTGGGATTCAGCCTATTCCGACAGGTTCCGTAGAACCGGTAGCAATAATTTTGAGAACTGGAAAATACC
>JANHFQ010007340.1:19932-31535 GCA_032468035.1 Aparallactus werneri | reverse complement strand
GGTGTGGCTGGCTTGGAAGAGCGTGGAAGACAACGTTCTTTATGGCTGTAAAAAAGAGTTTCTGTAACTGCATTCTGACTGGTTTTTGGTGATTAAACTGCTGTTTAAGAACTATGCTCGAGTCCAGGTTGGTGACAAAGGCTGGGGGTAGAGTCTGAGTATCCTGGGTCAGAACAATAAGTTGAAGACAAGTAATTCTTTAAATATGCATAATGAAATGAATATGTTATTTATGCCCTGTGAGTCTCAAAACTTTTTCAATAGTGTGGCTCGTTTTAAGCTTCATTTTTGTAGAACTCTACTGAATTATACCTTCCTCTCTTTATCTCCCCCACCCAGGTCATTACTGTTCCACAACAGTTGTCCTCAGGTGTTTCAGAAAGTGAACTCTCTGAGATGTGTCCTTCCTTGGAGCTTGGGACAGAAGAAGGCTGTCCCAGAGGAACAGAAATGGACAACTTGCCCAGTGCCATGGGTGAAACAGATACATGTTGCACCACCTCTGAACAACAGGAAGTGGAGGAGACCTCTGCTACTGCAAGCAGCGTGCAGTCCTGCTCAGAGCCATGGTCTAAAGGTGATGTGATCCAGAAGCAGCCTAGCTCTGACAGTGAACTTTCTGCACCCATGGGTGGTGGCAGCCTAGAAGGTTGGGAGTCAAACCAGCAGTCTCAAGAGGAAAGAGGCGGCACCCACCCAAAGAGGCGTAGTTCTGTTTTTTACTCGGCATCGTCTCCAATGAGCAGCGATGATGAATCTGAAATTGAAGATGAGGACCTGAAATTGGAGCTACAGCATTTGCGGGAGAAGTAAGGGCACTTTGATTGAGTCTTATACTATAAAGATTTGCATTGTGTCTCATCCCAGTGAAATACTAGGTTGTGAAAAGAGTGGGATATGGGACAATTATATTTTTTTGCTCCATTAAGATATTACTTGTGGTTTCTCTTCCAGGGATAGACTTTGTCTGACAAAATTTTATTTTGTTAGTCTGAAATGATTCTTTTTGTTCTCTATTATCATTTATTATTAATTACCTGTTAGTATGGAGCTATCTACCTTTAATGGTCAGCCATAAGTTATACATCAATTACTCAAAATTTGCACATAATTGCACAACTGAATTTACATACATTGCACATAAATGAATCGGTACATTTAAAAGAAAAACATTATTTTTAAATGGTACCCGTGTATCAAGACAAGTATGTCTTTAGAAGTATAATTTCCTTCTGTGTGAAAGAGACAGCAGTTACTTTTCAGTGAGGAAACTTGTCAGCTGTAGAGTATTTCTTACAAATAATTTTAAGTAATCAAACTGGAAATGTCTTTTTAATATTTAATTAAATATTAATGCTGGTTTTAACCTTTGAAGCCCTAAATGAGCAGGGTCCGGTTTATTTGAGGGAGCATCTGGCTCTGGCTTCCCATCGCCCGGTTCGCTCCCACAGGGAGGGCCTCCTCAGGGAACCAACGGTTGTGGAGTGCCGTTGGGCTGGGCCCAGAGGGAGGGCCTTTTCTGTGGGGGCGCCTGTTTGGTGGAACCAGTTGCCACCGGCCTTTCGTACCATCCCCGATCTCCGTTCCTTCCGCAAGGAACTGAAGACCCATCTATTTCAACTGGCCGGCCTGGATTAACAGGGTGGGGGGGGATTTTTAAAGTATTTTAACAGTATTTTTAATATGGGTTTGATTTAATAAGTTTTAAATTGTATATATTGTTTTTATGCTGCCCTGTAAGCCACCCTGAGTCCCAGGAGAAGGGCGGGGTATAACTATAATAAATAAATAAATAAATAAAGAATAAAACAAAGCTTCGGGCTCAGCTCTAGGAACAGGCAGTGCCCTCTTGGGGGACCTGAAAGAAAAGGTTTGGGATGATGGGGCCTCGGGGAGAAAAGCCATCGATGAAGCTTCGATGGGATCAAATAGGATTTGATGGCACTTTAGGAAGCACGGAATCAAATAAGAACATCTTCAAACGCCTGAGGGTAGAACGGGCGTGGTCGCTAGAGGGCGCACAACTGCCAGCCGAAAATAAGGTACGATACAACGGCGGCAAAGTATTCTAGGGAGGAATAGAGGCTGGGCTGGAACGGGTTGATACGATAAAGTATTGTATTCCTAGAGGGTTTGTTTATTGATTTCGCTGGGGCCGTATTCCTAGAGAGGATGTGGAGGAGAGGAGGCGAAGGGCAGAGGAACTTCCTCTTCCGGCTGACCCAGGGGAAGATGATGGCGTCGGCAGAGCCTCTTGTGCTGCTTGGAGAGTGTAAGCGGCTCCTGGGAGGTGAGTGGAGGGCAGGTCGGAGAAGCCGGGAGCAAGTCGGGCCCTTTGGGTTCCTCCACGGCGGGGAAGCAGCGACGGGTCAGGAATGAAAGATGTTGGCGGCTGCTGCTGCATATTCTTCCCCTCTCCGTATGTTATTTCTCTGGGGCTGCACGATTTAAAACCGCTGCCTGTGATTGATTTTCTGCTGGGAGATGGGAGATTTCAAGAAATCCTTATATGTTTTTTATATTCCTTAAGCGCCCATCAGTTTCTTGGGCAATGCGGATGCTTTAAACCTTGCATTGCGTTTGGGCACTATTTCATCTATTATTGTCCCCACCTTTGTACATCTAAATAAAAAGTTTGAGTGAATTCACTTTTGGGACATTTTGCACATGTAGATTGCTTACATTCATAAATTAATACGTTTTTATTTCTGTACGAATAGGCGTATATTTGTGTGATCTAGCCAAGCCAAAAAGAGAATATTATAATTGATTTGATATTTGAGCTATTTGAAGCCTTCTATATGCCAAATGGATCATAATTAATGTCAGAGCTTAAACTATGATTTTAGTGTTTGTTTTTTCATGTTAATATATGCGGATGGTTTTCCTGTTTCACATGTTCTACTGCCATTTTTAGACAATAATGAAACTAATTCATTGATATGAATCTTACAGACAAAGAGGATGCCAAAGAGAGTACTGTGGAAAACAGAAATTGAGGAGCAGCATTAGAAAGGAAAACAAGCCACCAATCAATTTTTTTCACTTCCTCTGGAAACCTCTTTTCATTCCTCAGCAGAGGAGAGACAAGGGAGAGAAGAACAAGAACAGACTTTTGAGCTGGAAAATATAGAGTATATGGACCTGAAGAAAACATCACACAAGAAGGCAAGGAGGATAATTTCCAACTAAAGAAAAAGTGGGAAATACCTGGAAGTCAATGGAAAGGTAAAGGTGGCTTCGATTACCAAATTGGGCAGGCATTATTTAAAGCCTTTTGGAAGGAAATAATAGCTTGAATCAAGGAACCTCTAAGTAAGAGATCAGAAATATTTTTGGCCATCAACAAAACTCCAATAATATCAGTGTTGGAAAAACAACACAGACAGCTTAATGTGGGTGGGGGGGAAATAGATTGTAGCATAAGAGGATCCATCTAATGAAAAGACATAGAAACATTTGGAATGCGGCAAAAGCTTTACTCTGAAAAGCTTTCTCATCATTAATGGAAGGACCCATCCCAGAGAGAAGCTCTACCAGTGCTTCCGATGTGACAAAAGGTTTACAATGCACACCAATTTGGTCAGACAGAAGAGGCACTGGAGAGAAACACTTTGAATGTCCTGATTGTGGTAAAAGTTACGCACGGAACTTTGAGCTGGTGATACACCAGAGGACTCACACGGGAGAGAAACCATTTGAGTGTCCAGATTGTGGGAAAAGTTTCAGTCAGAATTCCAATCTGGTGAGACATCGGAAGACTCACACAGGAGAGAAACCACATGAGTGTTTGGATTGTGGGAAAAGATTCACTAGAAATTCCCACCTCATTACGCACCAGAGGACTCACACAGGAGAGAAACCCTTTGAATGTCCTGATTGTGGGAAAGGTTTCAGTCAAAATTACAACCTGGTGATACACCAGACAACCCACACTGGAGAAAAACCATATGAATGTCCTGATTGTGGCAAAGGTTTCAGTCAGCAATACAGCCTGGTGACACACCAGAGGATCCACACAGGAGAGAAACCATACAAGTGTCCTGATTGCGGGAAAAGTTTCAATCAAAGTTCTAACCTGCTGGTACATCAGAGAACTCACTCAGGGGACAAAGAGTACCAGTGCCCAGATTGCTGTAAAAGTTTCACTCAACATTCCTGCTTGGTGATACACCAGAGGACCCACACAGGAGAGAAACCATATAAGTGTCCTGATTGCGGGAAAAGTTTCAATCAAAGTTCTAACCTGCTGGTACATCAGAGAATTCACTCAGGGGACAAACAGTACCAGTGCCGAGATTGTTGTAAAAGTTTCACTCAAAAGTCTGAATTGGTGATACACCAGAGAATTCACACAGGAGAGAAGCCGTATAAGTGTCCTGAGTGTGGGAAAGGTTTCATAAGGAAATCCTGCTTGGTGATACACCAGAGGACTCACACAGGAGAGAAACCATATAAGTGTCCTGATTGCGGGAAAAGTTTCAATCGAAATTCTAACCTGGTGGTACATCAGAGAACTCATACAGGGGAGAAACTGTACAAGTGCCCAGATTGTTGTAAAAGTTTCGCTCACAATTGTGACTTGGTGATACACCAGAGAATTCACACAGGAGAGAAACCATATAAGTGTCATGAGTGTGGGAAAGGTTTCCTAAGGAATTCCAGTTGGGTGCTACACCAGAGGACCCACACAGGAGAGAAATCATATAAGTGTCCTGATTGCGGGAAAGGTTTCAATCTAAATTCTACCCTGTTGGTACATCAGAGAACTCACAAGGGGGACAAACAGTACCAGTGCACAGATTGTTGTAAAAGTTTCACTCACAATTCTGACTTGGTGATACACCAGAGAATTCACACAGAAGAGATACCATATAAGTGTCATGAGTGTGGGAAAGGTTTCATAAGGAATTCCAGTTTGGTGCTACACCAGAGGACCCACACAGGAGAGAAACTATACAAGTGTCCTGATTGCGGAAAAGGTTTCAATCTAAATTCTACCCTGTTGGTACATCAGAGAACTCACACAGGGGACAAACAGTACCAGTGCACAGACTGTTGTAAAAGTTTCACTCAGAAGTGCAACTTGGTGAAACACCAGAGAATTCACACAGAAGAGAAACCGTATGAGTGTCCGGTTTGTGGGAAAGATTTTGGGACTAGGTCTAGCCTTATAAATCATGTAAGGGTACACACGGGAGAGAAACCATTCAAGTGTCCATATTGCAGAAAGTGTTTCACACAGTTTTCGAGTTTTTCCATACACAAAAAATCACACAAGAGCCAAACTTTGATGCATTGATTTCTGGCTTGATTCTTTTTAGTCAAATGTGTCGTAGTATCAAACATGAGGGAGGAGATGTGAGCTTCCTTTCTCTGGCCCAGTGCTGTAGTTTCCTTTCACGGAGTTGAGGGGAACTGCTATGCTGGGCCAGAGGAGTGAATTTTCTACCTTGAGCGAGCTCACTCCCTGCTTTTGCCCACGCATTCGCTAATTCAATGCACTGTTTTTTAAGGGCACATGAGGCATTTCAGGGTGGAGAAGGTGATGGGGGGGGCTAGTAATGAAAAAGGCCCCGAAGCCCGCCCCAAGCCACTAAGATATATCATTCTTGCCCCTCCCGGCCACGGTGGACTCGCAATGCAAAGATCTGTCTCCTCTTTGCCCTACGAAAACTCCTGAGGGTGAGAAGTGTTTGTGGTGCCTTTTTCCTGCTCCTCCTCCACTCCCAAATCATTTCCGCCTCCACCAGAACGATTTTTCCCATACGGAGAACTGACGGAGACTGTAAGCTTCATCTGCTTGCAAATGGGACATTTGGAATCTGAGCCATTTGCTCTTTTCTTTTTTTCCCCAGTGGAAGATATAATCTTTTTTTTTGGTATATGTTTTATTTGCAGTTTTTCTTTAACAACCAACATATTTTGTGGACAGTGTAATGCAAGGGTCTTCAAACTTGGCAAGTTTAAGACTTGTGGACTTCAACTCCCAGAATTCCTGAACTAACATGACTAGAGGAGGAATTATGGGAGTTGAAGTCCACAAATCTTAAAGCGGTCAAATTTGAAGACCCCTGTTGTAATGACTGGGTCAGTACATTTTTACAGAGTGCTAACCATAATAATACAACTACATATACATAGTTCTTTTATCTTCCAACTTCTAACTTTAATATGCTCATTATATTTGTAGCACATTTTATGTATCAATATATATAATTCCCTAATTTATACTTACATGCCCCTCCATTTGTTGTGGTTCTTCCTTATTCATTTAAACCATAGTATTCTCTCTTACGATTCTTTATTGCTTTCTTCAAAAATGTTTTCAGACGCCCTCATTTCCACGCAGATGAAGCTTCTGGACTCCGTCAGGGTTCTTTTTGGATGAAAAGCGTGCTGGTGGTAGCAGGAAGGAGTTGTGGGCAGGAGCAGGAGACAGGCACCACAAACACTTCTCTGTGTGGAGAATGGAAGTTTCTGGAGTCCATGATCTCACTGGAGTTCAGGCACCAAGTTTCTGCAAAAGAGGATGGGTAGCTTCCCATCGCCCGGTCCGCTCCCACAGGGTTGGCCTCCTCAGGGAACCGACGGCCGGGGAATGCCGTCGGGCTGGGCCCAGGGGGAGGGCCTTCTCTGTGGGGGCGCCCGTGTGGTGGAATCAACTTCCACCAGCCCTTCGTACAATCACTGACCTCCGTTCCTTCCGCAAGGAATTAAAGACGTATCTATTTCAACAAGCAGGCCTGGATTAATAGGGTGGGGGTGGGGTTATAATATTTTAAATTAACTAAATGTTTTAATGTTTTAAACAGGGTTTAATTTAATAGATTTTAATTGTATATATTGTATTTTTATTCTGCCCTGGAAGCTGCCCCGAGTCCCAGGAGAGGGGCGGGGCACAAATCCAAATAATAAATAAAATAAATAATAAACCAGTGACTCTGGGTGGTGAACAGTCATAAAAACAGTTAAAACAGTTAAAACATGATACAAAAAAGAAATTAAATACAAATAGCTGCCAAGTGATATTATAATCCAATAGTATCATTATAATCAAGAAAAGGAGCCCTTCTTCACATAATCAGGATCCTAGGCCCAAGCACACAGCCAGGTCTTCAATGCTTTCCAAAAGATTATCAGGATTGGGTCCATCCTAACTAATCTCTGGAGGGAGAATGTTCCAGAGGGCAGGAGTTATGGCAGAGAAGGCATGCCGGTGGGTCCCCACCAGCTAATGTTCTTTGGCTGATGGGACCTCCAGCATTCCTAACCTACTGGAAAGGGTTGGATAGGTAGAAACACTTGGAGAAGATGGTCCTTCAAACAACCTGGTCCTAAGCCATGAAGGGCTTTAAAAGTGACCATCAACAGCTTGAATTGCACCCGAAAACACACTGGCAACCAGTGAAGCCCCCAAGCAATCGTATTAGATGTGAAGAATAGCCAACACCCTTTATCATTCATACATCTGAAAGACCAGCCCCATGTAGACCACATTGCAGTAGTCCAAATGGGAGGTCATGAAGGTATGAGTGACAGTGAGAAGAATCTCTCAGTCCAGAAATGGGTGCAGCTGGCACACAAACTGAAGGTGTGCAAAGGGCATCTTAGCTATGGCTTTTCCAGCAGGAGACCTGAATCCAAGGAGACACCTGGATTTTGCATCAGGTTCATCTGAGGCAGTGCCTCCCCCCATCCAGTATCAGAAGTAGAAAAACCTTGGTACTGGAAGGCCCAAGCACCGAAAGCCATCGGTCTTGCTTGGGTTGAGCCTAAGGTCATTGTGCCTCATCCAGATCCCTAGCCTCCAAGGCTGGTCACAAGGACATCCACAATATCATCCAGACAGCCCAGGGTGGAAATGTAAAGCTGGGTTTTACATCATGGTGCCTTATCCCAAGCTGTCAGATCACCTCACTCAGTGGCCATAAGTAGTTGTTGTTGTTAGCTGCGAAGTCGTGTTCGACTCATCGCGACCCCATGGACAATGTTCCTCCAGGCCTTTATGACAGGTCATAGCAGAGAGCTCTGACAAAATGTGATCCACTGGAGAAGGAAATGGCAACCCACTCCAGTATCTTTGCCATGAAAACCCCATGAACAGTACCAAAAGGCCATAAGTAGATGTTTAATTAAAAGGAAGAGAGACATGAGCCTTGCAGTAGCTCACAAAGTAGGAGCCATGGACTGGATCTCTGTCCTCTTTATCAGCACAGGCTGGTACTGATTCCAGAGGAAGGAGGAAAACCAACATAACATTGTGCTTCCTATCCCCATCTCCTGAAGCTGGTCCTGAACAATCAATGGTATTGAGGGCTGCTGAGAGGTCAAAAAGAGCAAGGATGCATGCACTACTCCCATCCCATCCTAAGAGAGGTCATCCAAAAATGTGAACGATGCTGTTTCAGTCCCAAACTTTGGCCTGAACCTAGATCGAAAAGATCCAGATAATTCAGTTCATCCAAGGCCCTTTGAAGCTGCCATGTGACCATTTTCTGGATGAAACCTGTTGAGATTAGTGGATGGCCCCCCTTGAGGAGGGGACACATTGCCACCTTCTTAAGAGCCATCAGGACCACCCTCTCTTAAAGAGGAATTACAACTTAAACCCAATCACACATACATCTATAATCAATCTATGGTCTCTGCTTGAAGTTTGTTTGAAACTAACTTCCCTTAATATTTATTACAGTCTCTCCAGATTGTGGTTAATTTGAAGCAGAAATGAAAGCTTTCAAAATTCTATGGGATGCTAGGGAAGAGGAGCACAAGAGGTTCACTGCAGTTCATTCCTTTCATGCACAAGCTATGGCTTAGGGCAACATGCAAGCACACTATTGATTCTTTACTGTCCTAGAAAGTAAAGGAATCAGCTCAGATATAATGTGTCATTTTTATACATTTCCTTGGGGGCATGGCTGTTTATCTTAAGTGAACAGGTGCATTGCAGCATAGAAAGCTGATTCAACTGGATTTAGATTTAGATTTTAGATTTCTCCATAGTTCTAAAAAAGCTTTGTTTCCACTGGTAACAGATGTAATTTACTCAGAAAATGCCTATGAATATTTGTAAGATTCTAGAGTAACCTCTGGTTAGAATGCCGAAAAATATAATGAAAATATATGAACCACTCACATTGTCATGCTTAAAAAAACACAACATCTTCAATTCACGGAAGACCCTTTTACAAGAGACCAGATTTTGGAAGACGTTGGGCATCTTTTTGAGTGCAACTCTCTTTCCATCTCGTGGATCTGTTACTGACCTACAGGAAAACAAGAATAAACATAAATTTTATTTTAAGCAAGTTACATCCTTACAAAGAGAAAAGACAGATGAAAGCATTTCCTAAATAAATCCACATATTAAGAACCAGACAAATCTCCTGAATGAGTCTCGCTACTTTTTATTGTTTCCATTCAATGAATTGCAACTATGCTTTGGATATATCACTACCCTGCATGTTATCCAACTACAGATTTTCTGTACACTCAGATCCTTCAATCCTATGTTAGTAAAACTCTTTTGCGACCATCTGACAAGCAAAGTCAATGGGGAAGCCAGATTCACTTAACAATGGTGTTACTAACTTAACAACTGCAGTGATTCACTTAACAACTATGGCAAGAAAGATTGTAAAATGGGGGGGGGATTCATTTCATAGCTGTTTTGCTTAGCAATGGAAATTTTGGCTCAATTGTGGTCGTAAGTAAAGAACTACCTGTATGACTGCAAACATTACTGTAGTACGTAAACATTTGATTATTTTATTCTAAAAACTGAGCAATAGCCTCCCCAAAACTATCAGAACTATTCTTCATTAATTTAAATTGTTGTACAGAATGCAATAGTGCCAGGGAATAGTTTCTGAAAACTTCAAAAATTCCACCATAAATAATCTGATATCTCAGTCATCGAAAAATGAATATAGGTAAGTTTCTCAGCGTGGAATAATTTTTCCTTGTGTAAATAAATTTACCATTATCTGTAAAGTCTGTTAGAACAACTCAGAGTGCGCGAATCACTGAGCATTGCTTAACATTAAACATTCATTTCTTTAAGTTACTCCTTTAAGTTCCATCTTGTCCTTTTACAGCAGGGGTGTCAAGCTTACGACGTCACAGTGGCATCATGTGACATATCAGGACTTTCCCCCCCTTTGCTAAACTGGGCATGGGCGTGGCCAGCATGTGACACATCCTGCCCATGGGCAGGGAGTTTGACAGCCCTGTTTTACAGCTTGAAAAAGCATAAAAAAGAAAAATAAATAAATTACCTTTCAACCTGTGGATGAAATATATCAAAATATTGGCCTGCAATTTGTCTATTAAACAGCACTCAGAAAGCAAAATTTCACTTGATTATTCATACAAAGGCTAGCCTCACTAGCTCCTAGCAATACTAGCCTAATGAAAGTGAATGGCAGTGTGATAATTTCACAGCATGTTGAGTTTGTTCTATCTTAACTGGGGGTAACAGCTGCTTTAGTTCAGCACAAATAGTACCAGAAATCAGAGATAAGTGCTGAAGACTGTTACACAGGAATGCTTTCCTTTTCCTTGTTGATGAAAAGGCTGGCTGTGTACTTCAGCTTGTTGTGTGTCCCCCCTCCCCAATCTGTATGAACTAATGAGTTACAGCTGTTAAAGATAAGAGATAATAATCTTATATATATAAAACAGAAGTGTGGGTGTGTTTGTATGTGCTGCATCGGCTCCCACACGCCCGCACCAATCATGCCCAAAGTTGCCACATACATACCTTGCTGTTGCGAGATCAGCACTGGGGGGGGGGGCTCTCAAATGCCTTGGGGGGGTCTACACCCCCCAAAAAGGGTGCTGAAATAAAGACCCCCAGGAACAAACCTCCAATGTGCATGCGCATTGCATGGCACATGTGCAGCACAGAGCAACGGCCTGTCAGGCCCCCTTCAGACGCTTCCCTCCCTGCCCGCTGGCCAACACCACAATGGTCGCTGGGAGCAGGGGGCGATGGTCGGCAAGTAGTGAGCTGCCTGGCCCCCTTGCGCTGCTGCCCTGAGCCGCCTGGCCCCCTTCCACCACTTCCCCCGCTGCCCACAGCCAATGGTGAAAATACGCTTTGGAAGTGGAGGGGGGGACCAATGATACACCAGACTCAGCTGCTGCTTGAAAGGTGGCCGGCTGGTGTAGGAGCAGCCAGCCTTTCCCCTTGCTTTCAGAGCAAAGGCAGCCCTACCCCCGCTGCCTCCGATGTTGTTGCTGCCTCCCAACCATTGCCCCAATGCCCGGAAAGATGGCCAGCTGGCGGGGCAGTGGTTGGGAGGCAGTGGCAATGCCAGAGGCAGTGGGGGTGGGGTTGCCATTGCTCCAAAAGCAAGGGGAAAAGCTGGCTGCTCCTATGCTGACTGGCCGCCTTTCAAGCAGTGCCTCAGCCCACCATAGAAGCAGTCACCCATTGGCCTTCCTTATGGGCCAACAGGAGCCCCACTCCGACTGCCTCTGCCATTTCCACCTCTTCTTATGGCCACGGGGCATGCAGCGCTGCTGGTGACGGTGGAGGTAGTGCCACGGGGGGGGGGGAGAGCGATGCGGCCGCTGGTGATAGTGGTGGCAGTGCC
>JANHFQ010007336.1:121335-134102 GCA_032468035.1 Aparallactus werneri | reverse complement strand
TGGGGAGAAACAGGCTTCGACTGAATCCTGCCAAGTCTGAGTGGCTGTTTGTGCCGGCATCCCGAGAAGTCCAGATGGTTATTCCAAAGCTGTCCATAGGGGCAGAGGTGTTACCCCCTGTGGAGAAGGCGCGCAATCTGGGGTTTCTCCTGGATGCGGCACTCACGTTAGAGGATCATGTGGGTGCCGTTGCCAGTGGGTCCTTCGCTCAGGTTCACCTGGTGCGACAGTTGCACCCTTACCTGGACCGGGATGCCCTACGAATGGTCACTCATTCGTTGGTGACCTCCCGGCTTGATTACTGCAATGCACTGTACATGGCGCTGCCCTTGGGTACCACTCAGAGGCTTCAACTGGTGCTGAATGCAGCCGCGTGAGCAGTGATGGGAGTTTCCTGATACTCCCATGTAACGCCTCTGCTCCGCGAGCTGCATTGGCTTTCAGTTGCCCTCCGAGATTCAAGGTGCTGGTGTTAACCTTTAAAGCCCTGAATGGCTTGGGTCCAGCCTATCTTGGGGAACATTTTCTTATTTAATATATTTTTAATTATACATTGTGTTTTTTAATTTATACCCTGTACACCGCCCTGGGTCCCACGAGAAGGGTGGTATATAAATTTAATAAAATAAATAAATAAATAAAATAAACATCCATAGGGTATAAAATGCCTCCTTCTGGACAGGAAAATTATGACATTCACAAGGGGCCTTCTCATAGGAATGTATAGCATAAAGATACAAAGCAGAAACAATGGAAATTTTACCAATTTCCTGTACCAAAGGAAACTCCTTTGGCTTCAAACCAGCATTAGGATGTATTGTGGCATAATGTTTACGACAAGTCTTGAAAAATGGGAAATCTACATTCAAAAGTAAGTAGCACATTTTGTATAATGGTTACTGGAAGGGTTCGTCCAGTTTTTCTTTCTTAGTTCAGTACTACATTAAAAATTGTAATCACATAGGAGAATCATAAGGTGAGAGAGAAAAATTAAAATAACTTGGTATTGCTTGCAGAGATACAAAGGCAGAGAAGAATGAATTAGAATTCATATCACTTATCAAAGGTAAAATTGTCTGATTGGTCTTATCCTTTAAGATTTTGTGTCACTGGCAGTATAGAATTTCAGATTTACAATTGTATAATAAAATACGGTGCCTTGATTTTAGCTTTTGGAAAGATAATTCTGGCAGTGAGTGTGAATACAAATTATAATATATTAAGGAAAAAAGCTGAGCATGGCATTATAAAAGTGGAATTGAGATCTAAGCATATAAACAGTTGAGAAACCACTGATTTTAGTGTAGCAATATATTCTTCATTTCGTCCATCTAATTATACATGCAATTTCCTTTCTATGATAATCAGTGTGGACTTGGATGTTCATCTCTAGATAATGACTTAAATTATTTGAATTTTCTTATATGTTTCTACTCAACTTTATGTACAGCCTGAATCTCACAGAATTCTTGCAACAGATAACCAGATGGTCTTCTGTTTTGTTCAGCTTCTTTGCAGACATGGCACTTGCTGTCTGTTACTTTCTTACTATTACTGTTATTATATACACAACAATGTAAAATCACAGTGCTAGTTCTTTAGCTGTTGTTGACCTTCCTGGGCAGTAAGTTCATCGCAATAACCTAGGATGTTGTCATGTATTGGCACATTATATGTAATTATATTTTCATTGTATATAATTGAATGACAGAAAATTCGTCAATACAAAGATTTTGTGTGTCGTAACATTAGGTTATGATAAAGTAAGGTAACATAAAATTAGATTTAGCCAAGCTATTCTAGTATACTAAAAAGAGAAAATAGCTGAAAACATAATTTGTTTGATTTTCTTCTTTCTTATTATGAACATCAAAGAAGAGGCAATGTTTGACCAAAGATTTCTTAGGAAAAACATTCTTAATATTCTATTCTCCCATCCACCATTTCTTCTATTTTCTTGAAGTCATAATAAATATAAGAGAGCAGGATTATAACAGCTATAAATGCAATAAATAGCTCAAGGCAGTTTTAGCATGTGTGAATAGTTCAACGTAATATTTATGTGACTATAAGTCAGCTTTGCAAAACTGTCATGAAAATTTACTCACACAAACATAAAATCCTATCACTTGCCCTTTCTTCTGGTGACTGATGATTGGAAAAAAGGATTGTATAAACGTGATATATTTTAATATATTATTTGATTTTCAATTTTGTCTTTACAAAATAACCAGGCCATTTAAACCTATGATGTGTTTTTAATCAAGTAGTTATATTCCTATGTCCTATATTCTTTTGAATGTCTATTGAAACTATTCCATTTTAGTTATAGACAGGGCTGGGTTTTTACTGGTCTAATAACTGGTTCGTTTGGTGTGGGAATTTTGCGTGCGTGCATGCGCATCACTTTGAAGTTGAAAATCAGCTGATTTAGCTACTGGTTTGGTTAAATTTAGCTACCGGTTCACCCCGAACCAGTAGCTAAATCAGCTGATTTTGGGGCCTAAGGTGATGTGCATGCAGCACACTTTTAGCTACCGGTTCATCGAACTGGTAGCCTATTGGAACAAACAGTTCGCCTGAACAGGGCCAAACTGGTAGAAACTCACCCCTAGATAGATAATGTTTTATTAATGTTCTTCAAGTATCAGGAATTTTGAAATAAAATCTCAAAACAACTGTTTTCTAATACTTTCATTGTATACTAGCCGACAACTCGGCTTTGCATGGGTATTTATGTAGATTCTAGGCAGAATATGATCCTCTGGCAGACAAGACTTGAGGTCACTTTTTGCTTGGCTAAGGGCTCTGGCTTCCACTGTGGTATTCTGCAACCCCTGAATCCTGCAAGCTGTACCCATTGTTTTGGTGGAGTGAAAGTCACTCACAGTGAAATCAAGAGTGACCCCCTTCTTCCCACCTTCCAGAAAGCTCTTGCTACTTGTTCAACAGTTTCCTTCTCCTTGCAAGTCACTTCTTTCCCTTTACCTTCGTGCTGGGATTGGGGTCAGCACAGGCACTATAGGCTTCCTTATCGGTTAGACCGCACAATGCACCTTGGTCCGAAATGTTGCAACCAGGGAGCCGAACAGTCACTCCGAATTAGGCCCACGCTATCCCCTCCCTGTTGCATATTTTTTAAAAATGAGCGAGGAGGCTGTCCAGCCAATAGAGGCAAGGCATGCAAATTGGGCAAATCTGTTGTTCCTACAATTTCCAGTGTTCTTTGCAGCATAAGGATGTTTATTTCTTCCCTCCTTCTTTGCATCCCCAATTCCTTTTAAAGAAAAGATGATTCATCCCCTATGAGGAAGCTAAGTGCTACTGTAAGTTCACTTTTGTGGGGGAGTGATGACTTACAGCCCAGAAAATTAGAATGTGAAAGGAAGCCTCTAATGTAGTAGCTCCATGGGCCTCATACTGCTCTCTTGCATAGCGTCACACTGCTTTCTTGTGCTCCTTGTAGACTACTGTGAAGGCATCAGCAGTATTGGCACTATTTTAGGGGACACAGACCCCTCAACATGTGTTAGGGGTGTTTTACCCCCTACAGTGTTTGTTCCCAAATAGTAAGTTATCTGTGTACCAAGTTTGGTTAAAAATGGTTGAGCCATTGCAGAGTGTATGTGGAACATACATACACACATCCATTTTTATATACTAGCTTATTACCCGGCTTTGCCTGGGTATAGTAATCCTATCAATCCCGCCACCTCTGCCTCTGCCTCCCCCCCGAAGCTGAGCTGCTTGCTCAGTGTCTCTTACTCACTCACTCGGCCAACTGCTCACCTGCTCGCCCACCCACCCGGCTGCTTGCTCTCATGCTCAACCAGCTGGCTGGCCACCCACCTGCCCACCCGTTCACTCAGCTGCTGGCCCACTGTCTTTCAGGTTCTGTGCTTTTTATAGTGGGGCCTGATAAAAGCAGGGCAGAGAAATAGGAGGTGTAGGGTGCAGGGGCAGCTTCTGCTGCTGGACCCTGAAGCTGCGCTGCTCGCTCGCTCTCACTCACCCCGCTGTCTTTTGCCCTCCGTGTTTTTTTACTGTACTACACATGCACCATGCTGCTCAGTTTGCTGAGTCACTTGCCGGTCAGTATTGGTGGGGGTCAGCACTTTGGCACCATATTAGGGGGCACAGATCCTTTCGTGGTGTGTGAGACCCCCCACAGTGTTTATTGGCAGTGGGTAAGCTATATGCGTGCTGAGTTTGGTTGCAATTGGTCCAGGCATTGAGGAACATATACGGCACATACATACATACATGCATGCATATATACATACAAAGATACATACATACATGTACAGTCACCCACACTCTCTCTATATAGATAGATATAGAAGATAATTTGATTGGTCATTGAAAATCACTATACTAGATGGCCCTTTGGCTTCACCAGCAAAATCATTTTTATGATTTGTTTCTTTGTGACAATGTTTTCAATCTATTACACTTTAAAGATTACATAAATATACATAATGGGATGTAATAGACATACAAACACAAATCTCAGATCTTATCTATGGAATGCCTTGTCAATGAGGGCTTAAAAGGCAGACTATTTTATACAGTATAAGAGGAAGATAATTTTTAACTATAGAGCATGCAATTGAGTCTTGCTGGATGGTATCTTAGCTAATTTCAGAAAGATTGGGAGACTTCAACTAGTTAATATTTTAATGAGATAGTAGCATGCTAGTCCAGGAAGTGAAAAAAATGTATAAAGACACAGCACAAACCATTTCCATGTTCATAGTTTCCATGAAACCATGCTAATTTTCATGAACTCACCAGGGTTCATGAATTGAGCTTCAAGAAGTATACAAGTAATTGAGTTAAAGTCTCTCACTGTTATCATTTTAAGGGAAACTACATGTTGTATCAAATTGTTTGACTTTGAATTCAGTTTTTTTTATTTCACAAATATCCAACATGACAGGAACAGTTACCGTACATAGATTATTTATTTTGAATTATAAACCTTTTATATTTATTTAACCTTATAGACAAATTCAAAGTGGCTTATATTCCCAAATAAAAATAAAAATATTTTTAAAGTTAACATCATGGATGTTACAATTAAACAATACTTTTCACACATCATATTCCCCCCCTCCAAAAAAAATTCCAATCCAAACTTTGTATAATCTATAATATTTCTATACGAAGAAATCTAATCATTCCAGGCCCCAATTTCTTCTGGAACAACTAGGTGCTATATGTTCAGGGGTGCTTTAGTTATAGTTTTCTGCTATTTACATAGGTTTCATTGCAAAATCGGAATTAATTACATCTCAGTCCCCAATCTTATGTTGTGCTGAAATGATATCTTGTATATGATAGCAACTTCTTAATATGATTCTGTAGATAAACCATTTATTACTTGTGTTGTTCAGACCCAAGACTTTAGAAAAGTGATTTTTCATGAAGAAATCATGACAGATTTTCCATCTTTTTTTATCACACTTACCAGTTTAATAGATCAGAGAGATGCCCTTGACATAATGTACCTTGATCATGACAAAGCATTCAGCAAAGGTCTCTCATATATATTTATTAATAGAACTCAGGCATTGAAATGTTAGATATTCATAATTAGTTGAATGACTAAATCTGGACAGTACTCACAAATGAATCCACATCTGTTTAGAGAATTGAATCACATGGAATGCCACCTAGCTCTATCCTGAGAGATATGCTGTACAACTATTTTTTCATTATTTGGATGAAGGACTATCATTTGCAAATGATGCAAAACTATTTAGAATGTAATCTAAATAGGACATCAACAAAGTTGAGAAATTTTAAGAGGAATACTACCACAGTAGTGAGGGAACTGAAAATCAAGTCCAAACAGGAGTACTTAAAGGAATTGAGTTTGTCCACATTACAGGAGGAAAAGAAGTTAAGTTGAAACTATGGGTGAAACCATGAATGACACCCCCCCCAAAAGAAAGCAATAAAAACAAAGTTGCGCACCTTTGATATAAAAAAGAAGAAAGGGAAAGTACTATCAGGTCTATTAGCCTAGCCTGCATCACTAAATGTGTAAATAATTATTCTCTGTAAAAAATGAGAGGGAGGAGCTGACTAGATAAACCCAGAGAAGTTTCCCAACTATGAATACAGTGAAGAATAATCTTAAAACTTTATTGTGCCAGACACAAGAATTTATCAGACTGCAATATGAATCTTCAGATTCTTGCCCTGTTTGCTTGTTCATTATCCACAAGTAGTGTAATATACCATAAAAGAATAATGGGGATGTTCAAATGATGAACTGTCCACACTGAAGATGATGGTCTTTATGTTTGCTTGTTGGTGGAGAGAGTGGGAGCTTCTCATTGTGATGCACTAGAAGTAGACCAACAAAAAGCAGGCATCAATGATGCCAAAATCTTAGTCCTGTGGGTAACTAAGCGACATATCCATGTCTAATGAAACTAATGGAAACTATTTAATAATAAGGCCAGTTCTCTCAGTAGCAATCCTTTCAAAGGTTCAGGACCTCTGACTTGCATGAAAATCTTTAAAACATGAAAATAATTTGCTTTGAATGTGTTTGAACAGAATATGAATGAAAGTTCCCTGTTTGGTGTCCCTAGTTAAAAAAGTAAATGTATTTGGTTTTTCTTGGGGGGGGTATATTCTGGTTTGGAGTGGAATATAATCATTTCAATTCTTCTTTTCTCTGATTGCTTTCAAAAGTAGGATTGTGTTTCTAATGTAGCAGAGCCTGATTGGAAACAATTATTTTAATAAAAATGAGCAGAGTATTTTGAAGAGGCATTCAGAATTTTAAGCATATACATTGCTAATTCATATTTTAGAATGATTAATGAAGGAAGCCATATCTTTGTTTAAAAAAAGCAATAACATTTTATTTCAATGTTGCCTTGATTCATCAGCTGAAATCATTGTGCATGATTGCCATTTCCCAGTTTATTGGATTCTATTAAATATTAGTTTGGTATCTCACAAATGCGCTTAATTAGGAGTACTCTGTCTCCTTTCTTTGGAAGAATCACTAATTATCTGATCAAGATGAATGACACTGAACTCAAGATTGGAGAGAAATATCAAAACAACTTTAAATATTCAGTTGCTAGCTTGGCAAATCCTAACAAGCTTATTACAAAACTTCAGATTTAGCCTAACCAGAAACTATGCACCAAAGGATTGCACTATTGGTCAGTAATTTCTTCAAAGCATCACCAAAAAAGATTTCTCAATCGCTTCCCATGAGCCACATTCACACAACCTATCAAAAAGCTCCATTTAGATCTAGTGGATTAATTTTCACAGTATTGATTGTTACCTTGAATTCCTGGGGTTTGTTATTTGTTTATTTGTTGTTTTGCTTTGTTTCTGTTACTTATTATTATATAAAAGACAGCAATTTGGTTAATTTATAATATAAGGTATTGTGGAACTGCAGAAATTGAGTTAGCATCCATTAAGCATGTATTAAGCATATATACAGTCAGCTACGATATAGAATAAGGGTCATAAGTAGTCTTTGGTATAAATCTTGCAACAGTTAAACAACAGTTTAACAACAAAGATGGGTCTATGACAACTCACCACAGCCAACTCAGCAGAGCCAAACTCACCATGGCCAACTCACCATGGCTAACTCGCTATGGGACAACTCACCATGGCCAACTTGCCATTGGACAACTCGCCATGGAACAAGAGTTACACTAATATCATAGTGGAATAGAATAATTAAAGAAAGGATGCCAAAGGAAGGGCAAAATGAAACTTGAATAACAAATATTAAAATATTTTAAACTATTTTAAATAAGTAAATTGAATTGTTGAATTGTCCCATAGCGAGTTCTCTTGGGGCAAGTTGGCCATGGCAAGTCGTGCCATGGTGAGTGGACCATGGTGAGTTGGCTGCAGTGAATTGGCTATGGTGAGTTGGCCATGGCAAGTTGTGCCATTCTGTAAGAAGACTGGTTCACTGGTTAGTTGGTGTTTAAACATATTCCAGTTATATTTGCATCTTAGGGAAAAAAATTGTGAAGACACTGAAACAAATGCTTATGTAATTCCAACCAAGCAACTGAGAACTGGGAAAAGAAGTATGATATTTTGAGGAGTGGAAGGCAAGTTGATTTTTGGTCTTCAGTAACAAACAGCACTATAAACCAATATATATGGAGGGGTGGGATTTTTAAAATTTTAAATGTATTTTAATTGGTTTTAATTAAGGGCTTAATTTAATAATTTTTAAATTGTACATGAATTGTTTTATGCTGCCCTGTAACGCCGCCCCGAGTCCCCAGGAGAGGGGCGGGATATAAATCGAAATAATAAATAATAAATAAATATAGTCAAAACAAATGAATAAATCATATGTATTGTGGCATGCTTATTCTTAATATAAAATATCAGTATACTTCTTGTTTCTTAGCCACTTAGGCATAGAATTGTAATCTGTTCTTGATTACAATGCCTATGGAATCATATGCCAAGAAGACTAAAAATTACTGCAAAGAAACAATGTATAATAAATTCCATATCTAGAAATCTGACCTTGACCTTGTATACACTGCAACATCATCAAATTTCAAAACTTTTAGAATTACAGGGTATCTCTTGACCATGTTCCTCTTTCACACAAATGATTTTCAGTATACTGAGCTACTATTATAGAGGAAAACTGTAAATGATTATGGATAATTTATGATTCTATGTGAATGAAAAATAATATATTATATTTTTCATTGCCAGTATAGCTTACTTTGTAACAACTATTTGTATACTATTATTTTCCTATGTACTGTTAAAGTCCATGTAATATAAATGATTATAATTTAATCATACCATAGACATGTGATATATCACATACCTAATGTTATTTCTCACCTACAAATCTTTTAAGAAATTCTTATGATCATTTTAATAACAGTTACTTAATATTTATTTAAATCAGATACATTTAATATTTATATTTGTTTATGTCTAGTTTATCATGTAAAGTATTGGTTATTGGCAATAAACATTCCAATACAATATGGAAATAAAATGGTGGAGAACCTGCATGAGCCTATATTTCGTTGACAAAATTAAATGTGTGTGAGAAATGATGGCTTAATATGTAAACAACCAACCTGCATAAAGTTTATTTCATGTGAACGGTTGGACTATCTAGTTCTTGAATCATGTAGGTTAAGTATTAACTCAATGTGGTGAATATACAGATGTATGGAATGGAGCAATGAATTATTTTTCTAACTATATATATGAGTATGTTTAAACTTTGTGTGAGGATTGGTATAAGGGTGTGTGTCCCATGCATATTGAATAGATAATGCTATTTTGGAAGATCAGTAACTGATGATTCAACTGCAGAAGCTCAGGTTTGATTATACAGTGGTACATCAGTACTTGACTGCTTCAAAACTTGTCAAGTTTGTACTTGATGCAGTTTGACATGGAAATGTTGTCTCAGTACTTGTCAGTTTGTTTAGTACTTGATGTGCTATGATAGGAAGAAGGGGACAGCTGGGAAGAATGGACAGGAAGTCAGCCATTGCTGGGAAGATCACTGCAAAAGGAGGTGGATGGCCACAGAGGGCAGACAGGAAGTTGGCCATGCTGGGAAGGTTGCAGACATAGGAAAAAGGGCAGAAGGAAAGTTATTCCTGGCTGAAACAAAGAGTCATTTGATATGTCATGTGGTTTGCTTGGGGTTCATCCATTTTAGTACTTGCTAAATCTCCTGGAACCAATTAATGATGTTTACCAAGGTACATTGTACAGTATATCCTATAGTTATCTTAAAAGCAATGTTATTTCCACAGTTAATACTACTCTTCCCTTGCCTCCTCTGTTTTATTTTATAGAACAAATTAGAATAGAGTATACAGAGAAAAGAATAATAATTGCAAGACTTTTATTCATAAGTAACAGTTTATTTCATAGTAGCTTTATTCATATATGTCCACAAACACACAGAAAAAAACACACACAAACACTTCAGAAAAAAAATAGAAAACAGAAATCACAATAGGTGCCATATTGGATGGAAATCAGAAAGAGAAGAGAGTAGGAATGCTTAAAGGACAGAATGTAGATTAATTTTGTGTGTTTTCTTTAAAGTTAGATGTTTCAATAGCCTGGCTATGATAAAGATAGCACCATAAAGTCATTGCAGAAGACAGCAGTCAACTTGGTGATCGTAACTGTTTTTTATTTTCTTTCTTTTTCAAATGTAAACAATAGTTCTAGCAGGTGGCAAGTGGCTGAAAGTGAGTCTATCACCATCTCCGGGGTGCCAAGTTATCCCTGAAAGTTTCAGTGGGAGGAATTTGTTGGTGGGATTTGGATTGTAAAGGCACGCGAGCATCTGCTGCCTGCTCAGTCTCATTACCATTCACACAATTAACTCCTGCAGTTCTCAGCCTAGCAGCGAAGGATGGGATTCAATTTTACTGCCTCTTTGACAGTTCTCATTATCATTCATTTGAATGCAGAGCTCTTCTTCAAATCACTAAAGCAAGCAAGCAAGCAAGCAAGAAATCTACAAACTCTGGAAAAACTTGCAGAAAAACTGCCTCTTTTAGCTAAAGTTACCTCTAAGCATTTTAAAATAATCTTTATGATCTGTGTCAAATGTCAATCCTAATAGTAATAATAGCATTTTATGACTACTATGGAAGTCATTATAGTCCACTCTACATATTTTAAAGCTATTCTGTATGTAATACCTGTCCTATTTTTTCCCATTTTCCTCCTTTTGTACTTACAGGTAAATAGATATCACTGAATATCAATAAGTTGAATATTTATATTCATGCTATTATGTGAACAAGTTCATTCATTTTCCCAACACTTTAAACTAGTGTGGAGAGCATTTCACATTATATATTTATTATGAGATTTATTTATGTGATTTTCCTTTCTTTGCTCCAAAAGTGTGCTACGTGGCTTATGGATCTAAAAAGAAAAAGCCAACAACAATAAATAGTAAATTACAATTCTAACATTCATAGACTCCAAGTTACGATAAGAAACTAATATATTAAGTAAAATAGGCAGGGATCCAAAACAGTAGGCAATGTTTCCAGTCATGTTTCCTGAGAGGAAATCAAGAAGAGTAGACAAAAAAGGCGGGAAATTTTATGTAATGGGAAAAACATAACAAAGAATTAGTTATGAATGAGCTAGACAAAAAGCAGTTGGCCTGAAAATAATAACAACAAAATCCTGTTTAAGTATTATACCTAATCAAAGAAAAACACCAACATGTTTACAGAGCAGAAAATCTGTTATTATTCAGATAACTATTGGAATAGAACTTCTGTCTTTCTCTATCAATGGTCTATGAAATCTTGAAACATTTGGGGATCACAGTTTTCAGAATCATAAATTTTTCAGACCAGCCTCCTGTTATTTAGCCCTGAATGAGAATGCAAATGTAGGCTTCACCTTCTGTTACTTCCTAACTGTAATGACTTGTAAAAGCAGATAGTTGTTGTTCTAGCCTTTGTTCTTTATATGGCGAGGTTTTTTTTACCCCAACTCCCACCCTCATTCTGCCTGTAGTCCTCTCAATCTCTCAGGTATTGAGTATGTCTTCCAAGCCCTCCCTGTGAGGGGCTGTATAATATAAGGCTCCTGCAGCTCTCAGCATTTATCTCTGATGTTACCTGGGGTTGTTAGAAAGCATTTGATGGCACTCAGTGTGCTTTGTTGATAGATTGTGACTTGCCTCAGCAGTAAAGAGTGCTTAGAAAGATACCGATTAGCAAGCAGGCACAAGTAGAAAAGGATTGAGGAAAGAAAGTCCGTAGCTTGGAAGCTGCAGAGTTGGAGGGATGTCTAGGTAGTGAATGAACCCATTGAACCCAATTTTGTTCTGGGTTTATTTGAAAATGACTATGCCACTCCTTTTCTTTCTCTCCGAAAAAACATGCATTGCAATCTTTCTCAGAAGAAAAATAGAAATTGCTTGTGTTTCCTTCCTTCTCCCAGATCTTACAGCAGCAGCTGCTGCTCTTTCAGTATAGCCATTTCCTTTCTTGTTTGGCATATTAATACCCGCTTCATTCATTGCTTTTGTTAATTGTGACAGTTTGGGTTGTGTTTGTGTTTACTTGGCCAAATTACTTACGGTTCAGGGTAAAGTCTTATGTCTTCCCCACAATAGTCAGTTATATTGTATTTATTCAGTAATTGTTAATCAGTAGCAGCCTATATTACATGTCTTCTTTTGATGATGCAAATACATCCCTATCTACAAAACAGGAGATATTGTTAATAAGCAAAATGGGTTCATGTCCCAGTGTTCATGTCATTCTGATGAAACCTTGAATGATTTCAGTCTGACTTGAATATGAAACATTTTAACATAGCCTCATATTGGTTTGTAAGCTAGTTTTGAAAAAAGGACTTCTTTCATTTAACATAAAGTTTTAAAAATACTTATTTATTTATATTTTTGGTATCTATGTTTGTGTGTGTGTCTCAAAAATAAAAAATAGATAATTAAATTTGTCTTAAATATGTTTAAATATGTTTACCACTTTCTACAAAAAGGGAAAAAAAGACCATTTTCCAAGTGGTTTATTTAAGATCATTAACTGTAATGGTATGTAGGAAAGACCTTGGGAAAGTGGGCAGAGAGATGCCTCCAAGGAAACGGTCAGGTAAGAGACAACATAGTCCACACCTGAATTGTGTGAATCAACCCAAAAGCAAGAGGCTCAGAAAAGAGCTTCACTAGTTTCTCAGGCTGTACAGAGTTGAAGTGG
>JANHFQ010007335.1:21783-32482 GCA_032468035.1 Aparallactus werneri | reverse complement strand
TTGGTTGTTTTATTACCTTTTCTATAATTTGCTTTACATCCTTCCAATATTTTTTTGCTTTGTGACACGTCCACTAAAGGTGAAAGTATGTACCAGGTGTCTCTCCGCATTTCCAACATTTAGCCGTTCCTTCCTTCTTCATATTTGCTAACTTTGTAGGTGAGTAATGCCACTTATGTAACATTTTGTATGCGTTTTCCTTATATGTTACAGATACAGTTAATTTAAGATTTTTTATCCAAATATTTTGCCAGTTTTCTATGTCAATCATATATCCAAAAAATTTCTTCCCATTTCTTCAAATTTCCATTAATTTCATAATTTTTGAACGTTTTCATTACTAAATATTTGTAGATCTAATTATTTTCTCATCCCTCCCTACTAAAATTTGATCAACTTCATTGTGGTCATTGTGTTATGCCCGTTTCCTTTTTATCTCTTTTGTAATTAAATTTTAGTTGTGCCCATGGCCACCATGATAAATCTGTTTTTGTGATAACAATTCTTGATATGTTTTTAGTTCTCTATTGTTTAGGGCTTCTTTATATGTCAAAATTTTATTCTTGTTCATAACTGTTCGATAAGTGCATGCTTCTATTGGAGATACCCAGAGTGGCACACTTGTATAATATTGATTTTATCTTGATTTTAGTCCAGCTTGTTATTAATGCATCCCTAATGTAATAGGTCTGAAAGTATTTATGTGTTTTGTTTTTGTCATACCAAAGGTAGGCGTGCCATCTGCATTGTAGATTGTATCCTTCTAGCACCAGAATTCTGTTACTTTGTAGGTTTATCCACTCCTTTATCCAAGCAATCGCTGACACCTGGTGGTATGATTCCCAATTTGGTAGTGCAAATCCCCCTTTTTCATTTTGTAATGTTTCCATTTTGATCCTTGCTTTTTTCCCTTGCCAAATAAATGTATGAATAATTTTATTTAATTCTTTGAAATAGTTATTTCCCAATTTAATTGGTATTACTTAAAATTAAGAAAAGTTTTGGTAGTATATTCATTTTAACTGTGGCGATTCTGCCTAGTAGAGACTGTTGCAGGCTTTCCCATTTTTCCAAATCTAATTTTATTTGCTTCTTCAATTTCTCATAATTATTTTTTTAATGTACTACATTTTGCTGTAATTTGAATCCCCAAATATTTTATTCTCTTGACAATCTGTAAATTTAATTCTTTCTCTAATTCTTCCTTTTTATGTCTTATGTCAAAATTCTGTGTTGCATCACCATTTATCATTATTTTGCTATTTGGTTGGAATATATTGTTTTTATTGTATTTATGAAGTTCTTGCAAAGTCCATATGTTCTAGTTGTTTAAAGAGAAACTGCCAATCTAAGTTGTCAAAGGCTTTCTGAGCATCTAAAAAGATCATAGCCATCTGTTTTCCAGGATTATTTCCATAGTATTCGAATATGTTGAGGATTATCCACATATTGTGTTTTATTTGTCATCCCGGGAGAAAGCCGTTCTGATCTGGATGTATGAAAGTGTTCAGGAATTTCTTTAATCTTTCTGCTAAAATTGATGCATATATTTTATAATCTACATTCAAAATTGATGTTGGTCTGTAGTTTGCTATTTGAGCTGGATCTGTGTCTTCTTTGTGAATTAGTGTTATGATTGCTTCATTCCATGATTGTGGGATTTTTGCTTTTGTTAGTGCCTCGTTGAATATAGTCGTCATTATTAATGTCAGATTTTCCTGTATACTCTGGTATAATTCTGCTGGGATTCCATCTGTACCCAGTGCTTTGTTGTGCTTTTGCTTTTTTATTGCTTCTAATACTTCTTCTTTTGTAATTTCTTTGTTTAGACTCTCTCTCGCCTCTTCTGGTATTGGTGGTAATTTAATTGTTTCGATATATTTCTTAATATTTGTTTCTGTTACTTCTTTTTTATAAGTTGCTCAACATTTTTTTTTTGCTATTTCCTTTTTTTCTTCAAGCTTATTACATAATTTCCCTGTTTCATTTTGAAGGTATTGTATCCATCTTTTTTCTTTTCTTTCTCAGTTTATATGAAAGCCACCTCCCCAGTTTGTTTGCATTTTCAAACAAAGTTAATCTCGCTTCTCTAATTTTCCCTGTTAGTTCTGTTTTATGTAAGATATTTAGCCCCTGTTTGATCATCATCAGATATGAATTCTTTTTCATATCTTGTGTTTAAAGGATCTTTTTGAAGTTCTGATTCACACTGCTTATATTTTTCCAACAAATCTTCTCTCTCTCTTTTCTCCATTATTTTTCCTCCCCATATATGAAATTACTGTGCCTCTAATTTGGCCTTTTGCCATGTCCTATAAGTTTTGAATTGTAGTTTCCTCATCATCATTTTCTTTAAAGAAAAGACTTATTTCTTTTTTTAACTCAAGTACACATTCTCTATCTTTCAAGATATCTTGCTGTATTATCCATCTCCTTTCTGTCCTTTGTCCTTTCCATTTTATTCTCATTGGATTATGATCAGTCCAGACATTGGAGTCGATTTCAATACATTGTGTCTGCTCCAATAAGTTAGCTGTCACCCAGATCATATCAATTCTTGACCATGATTTATATATTTTTGAACAGAAAGTGTATTGTTCTTTATTCAAACTTAATTGTCTCCATGTATCTTTTAAACCTAATTCTTCTACCATTTTAAAACAATATTTTTTTGCAAAATTTTCCTGGATTTCATTTTTGCCTTCCCCACTTTGTAATCCTGCTTTGCATCCACAATTGAATTGAAATCCCCCATCACACATATTTCTTCACAGTTTAGTTCTCTAATGTCTTTATATAGTTTCCTGTAAAAGCTGTCCTGGTTATAATTTGGGGCATATATAGCCACTAACAATACCATTAATTGTTATTTCCATTATCAAAATTCTACCATCTTCATCATTGCAAACAAATTTTGAAGTTACTGATTCCTTAATATATAATGCTACCCCTGCTTTTTTTCTTATCTAGTGATGTGTATAATTTCCCTAAATTCCTAAATAAAGTGACCATAACAGCTGAAGGGTCATATTAGCGTTTTTGGCTGCCGCTGCACAGTATGAGCCAACAGTGTGCAGCAGCTGCCAAAAAAGTAATACAATCTTGGGTTGTATAAACAGAGGCACAAAATCAATCCATCATTGGAGGTTTTCAAAAAGAGACTACACGGTCACTATAGGTCAGAGGTCCCCAACCTTTTTGACCTCAGGGACCACCAAATTCATAATTTTAAATCCTGGGGACCACTAATATGAATCTAGCACACCGCTCGCTGAAGCACCTGGACTCCCAGTGTCAGGATGGGGTCCTTCAGGCACTTGGCTCAGCCGCCTGTTTCTGCAACCTTAAACACTCAATTTGGACCAATTTCCCACAGAAAACAAAACACCAGGATCTCTCATATCTCTCTCTGTCTGTCTGTCTGGCTGTCTCTCTTTCTCTGCCTGCTTGTCTGTCTGTCTCTCAAAACTCTTTCTCTCTCTCATCTCTCTCTTTCTGTCTCTCTCTCTCTCATCTCTCCCCCTCTATTTGTTTCTCTATCTCTCTTTGTGTGTATCTCTCTGTATTACTCTTTCATCTCTCTCTCTTTCTCTCTCTCTATCATCTCTCTCTCCCTCCTTCTTTCTCTTTGTCAATCTCTCTGTCTCACTCTGTCCTATCTCATCTCTCTCCTTTCTTCTCTCTCTTTGTTTGTCTCTCTATATCTCTCTGTCCTCTCTCTGTCCTCTCTCATTCTCTATGTCTCATCACTCTCTCTTTCTCTGTAGAAAGGTGGAGCTGAGGGAGCATTTCGACCTCATCCCCTCTCCATATGGGGGGGGGAGGGAGGGGACAGGAGCTGCTCCTGCTGCTCCTGTGTTAGCCTTAGGAGGGGGAGAGCTTGCAGCCCTGCGCTTGTTGGGGACCTTCTCTTTTTGGGGTGGGTTGGCAGGCAGTTGCTTGTTTGGGCAATGCAGAGTTCCTACTCCAGCTGCACAGCACATGTCAAACAAGGCTGTAAGGTGGCCCTAGTCACACGACTGGCCCATTGGTCAGTGGGAGCAGCTCCTCCACCCAAGTGCTCCGTGGACCACCACAATTTTCTTGCGGACCACCAGTGTTCCCCAGACCACTGGTTGGGGACCTCTGGTATACATTATCCTGCTTGAGCAGGGGGCTGGACTAGAAGACGTCCAATCTTCCTTTCAGATTCTATTCTATTCTGTTCTGTTCTGTTCTGTTCTATTTTATTTCTTGATCTTGAAGACTAAATGTTAAGTCAAAATATTTTCCTCCACCAATGGAAAAAAAGCCACTTTGGGAAAAAGCTGAGGTTTTTTTTTTCAAATTGAAAGGATTTCTTCCTCATAAAAATCTCTTTATCTCTTTATTTTTATTTATATCAAATTTGGTGCATCATTATATATATATGCAAACCAAAGAGTAATGAAACTTGCTACTTCTGTCTCAGATTGTGTTTCTTCTTAAACAACAGCTTTTCATTTACTTTAGAAATTATATTTGAAACTGACAGGATTTTCACAAGTAATTATAATACTAGGGGTGTTACCAATTACCTAAATCAAATGCTTCAGTAAATATCTTACAGACAGAATCTTCTAGTCCAAGGCAAATTAATTCTGTTTTGATATTGATAAAATAAAATATTAACTTTTAAAAGTTAAATAAAATTAATTAATTACTGAAGTGGGACATGAAATTTATTTCAAATTCTGACTTTTCATTTTACTGTCTTTTATTCATGCTTCGTACTGTGACTTGTCTTGGATTCATATCATCATGTAAACTGAATCCCAAGCTGTGATGTATTTTAGTATTTTTCTATTCCTCTGATGCTCTTTCCTTTCTAATTATCACAATGAGAAGATTGGGCCTTCTTTCTCTTAGCTTGATCACTGTTTTTCATTCATGATACCATCTGCCTAATAGGCTTTGCTACCCAAGTTTCATATTGCTGCTTCTGCCATTATGTCTCCAGAGACCTTGACACAGGTTTTCTCAACATTAAAGAAATCTATTTGTATTCATCACAAGGTTTTAGGAAGTTTTGCTTCCTCCTCCAGTATCACATAATGCAGTGATGTCACATAATGCCACTTTGTAACATGTAGGAAAGTGATAACAGGTTATTTCTATATTTGTCAGAAACAAAATTAGATTTCCTTTTAAAAAGGCAAACTCGAGCACTCAAGTGTAAAAGAAGAACATCAACCGTAAGTGGTGCAGTGTGTTAAGTGCTCAAATTTGTGTTTGCACTTCACTGCCAGATGCCTGTAATTAAGGCAAGTGCGAATCTCACTAGGCTCAAGGTCGACTCAGCTTTCCATCCTTCTGAGGTAGGTAAAATGAGAAACCAAAATGCTGGGGGCATATATACATATATGCTGATTCTGTAAACTGCCCAGGGTCCTTCGGGAATTGGGCAGCATGCAAATGTGATTAAAAATTTAAATTAAATTAAATCAGAGGCCAGTTTAATTTTTGCAAAAGAAACTGAATTTGGTAAGTTCTTTAATGTTGGGATTACTTTAATAAGGCATATATCCTGCTTCACCCTTGGTCACTGTAAAAAGGCTAACATGCATTCTTGTTCCAACAAATATATATTATTTTTTGAGTTTATATAAATTAATGATAAATTTACAAATCCATATACACAGACACACACACACACATACAAAATATCATTTTATCCATTGTCAAGGGGAAAACACACTAATGGCATTAACTTCCCTTTATAAATGTTCTATAATTATCCCAACTTATTGTCATCAGTAACATTGGGATATTTATATAGAGTTCTCACATAGCTTCTTAGGAATTCCATTAGAAACAAGCCTAAGTTTTCAGGTTTTCACCCTCATGTACTTTATTGGGGTAAAGTCTGACTAAACTATATATCACTAGCTCAATATCTATTATTTGTAAATTAGTTAAGGTTTCTGTGAAAAGCATAGCTTCACTTAGCTCAGAGTTGGAAAGGGTTGTTAATCTTTAGGAAATTTGTATTATGAACAAGACAGCCAGAAAATAATAGCTCAGCAATTTTCCAGCTTTGGAAGGCTGGTTGTTTTAATGGGCATGAAATTCATGGCCAAGCCAAAATCTCTTGTTTGTAGCTGAGTCAGTATTTCTAAAACCTTTATTTCCTGAGGAAATTACTTTGAAGGTGCCACTTTAGATATGTAGTGAAGAGTAGTTTCACAGCCACAGCCAGAAAAAAAAAAGAGGCAGAGGAAAAAAAAATAAAGAGGAGGAAAAGGATAACATTAAGAATGTTTGTATGTTTAGCATGGTTACATTCTATTACTAAACAAATATGTGAAGAAGAGAAATAAAACAATTTAATAGTATAGTCGCTAACAATAAGTGAGTCTGGAAGGTATTTTTTCAGCAAAAGAAAAAAGCTACTAAGGAAGGCAGGTTTGCATTTTTATACCTACAAAAGTTCCTCAGAAAAGGTCTTCATATTCTGAGAAATATCTGCTTCAAAAGAATTATTTGGCATATTCAGGTAGAGTAAAGCCTTGCATGATCCAATGGGCCTGTCAGGCAAGACCCCTACGCTATTTGTACATTAAAAAAAAAAGCTGTCAGCCAAATTGTAAATATCAAAAGCTAAACAACTCTTACATTGGTTCAACAGAATTTTCTTTTTAAAAACCTAGTCAAGAACAGATTGATTGATTGATTGATATGATAACAGATATGGAATCAGTGTCAACCCTTAGTGACCAAATAGAGTCAGGAATATTAGCTCCTAACATAAATATTTTATCTATGTACATCTACGTAGAAATAAATAATGCTAATTTCAATAGACCTTCTTCCAAATTACCTTGCTGTGCATTCAATTCCCATCAATAACTACTAAAACAGTAGTATGATCTTTTTCATATTTTCATTGCATCCTTCTGCAGGTAAAGTAACTTAATATCAGAGGCCTTCTCTTTTGTAAGCAAAACACATTGTTTACAAAGCAATATAGATTACTAATATATGTTTGACTATAGAATTCTATCTTATTGTCTATCAGAAGAATTTTATCTATCTAATCTAATTGCATTGAGTGTTAATTTTCCTGCTTAAAAAAGAATGAAGTAATGTAATCAAGATTTCAAATAAATAAATAAGTAAAAAATTTAGATAAAATTCACTTTAAAAATAGAAACTTTCTACACTGATGTGAAAAAGAAATGATACATTAAAATCATATGAAATAGAAAGGTAACATCCAAAGTTTGGCAATCATATTCATTCCTATAGTAATGCTCGTAGTACCCATGAGTATATAAGTGATAGGTTCTATAGCAAGGGTCGCCATATTGTTAAGAAGATAGAATTATTTATTATCATGGGTGATTAGGATACTCTATTAACATTATTAGTTTGGTTATATATTGCTTTGAATAAAAACTTATGATTAAAGCAGAGTGTGGCTGGGTTTGTTTGTATGTTTGTTTGTTTGTATGTGCCATATAGACTCTTACACAGCGCAACCAATCTAGTCTAAACTTGCCACACACATACCTTGCACTCTGGAGATGAACACTGGGGGGGGGGGGATGAACTCCTTCGTGGGGTCAAAAAAGGGTGCTGAACTGCAGACCCCCAGCAACAATGCAAAACTTTCACTGTACATGTGCTGCACATGGTGCATGCACAGTTTTTGCTGTTATGGGGAGCTTCTGTGGTCGCCCTCCCCATGCAGTGCCACATCTGCCTTGCTCCCTTGCCATGGTTCCCTTGCCAGCCAGGGCCGAAGCTTGCAAGGTCCCTGGGCAGTGGGGTACCGGGCCATCTAAGCCCCTTGCAGTGCTTCCCTTGCCACCCAGAGTCAACACTTGAAACCTGCCTGGGTGGTAGGACACCAGTCTGTCTCAGCCCCTTGTGGTGCTTTACTCACCGCCCAGTGCCAAGGCTTGAAACTGGGGGAAGATGATGAAGTGGAGGAGAAGGAGGAGGAGGGAAGAACAGGTGGAAGAAGATGAGGAGGGGGAGGAGCAGAAGGGACAAGAAAACAATGAAGAGGAGGGGGAGGAGGAGGAGGAGGAGAAGGAGGGAAGAAGATGAATACGAGGAAGAGGACGAGAGGGAAGAAGTGCAGGAGGTGAGGAGGAGGGGGAAGAAGATGAAAAAGAGAAGGAGGGGAAAGAAGATGAAGAGGAGGGGGAACAACATGAGGAGCAGGAGGACTCAACAACTTCATTCACAAATATATAATTTTCCCTTTAGATACAGTACTGCATTTCCCAAAAAAAATTATCTGGGCAACACCAGGTCATCAGCTAGTATTTTAATACAGCTAATAATAAGCACAGCAAAAAAAGTACAGTGGTACTGATAACTAAGTAGTACTATGTGATTTCTTTTAAGTATGCTATATATTACAATTTTTTGATATAATGAAGGAATTCAGTTACCACGAGTGCGCAATGAATTTTATCAGGCTAAAATGGTACAGGGGCTACGTTGCCATATAAATGGAATGGCACCACAGAGAGAGACATATAATCATCAGGGTAACTAGAATGTTGTGGCACATAACTATGCATGAGAAAATAGTATGCTGGGATTGCAGCTAAAATTATGCTAGGACTGCTTCTAATGTTGCTATCCCTGATGTCTGGCAGAATGTATTGTGGCTTTTTAAAAAGATAGTATAAGGGCAAACAAAAATGTCACAGAGAATCAGATCACAGAATGAGTGACAGTCAAAAATACACACAAGTGTAAAATATTAGCAAGAAAAACCAGAAATGAGGTTAATAAAAAGTGTAAACCGTTTATGACACAGGCAAAAATGAGACAGGAATAAAATAAAATGAGATTTTTTGATAGATAACAAAAAAATTACAGAACATAGAGAAATTGCAGTGATAAAACTTGGAAAAGAGAAACTATTTTAAAAATTATTTTTTAAAAAATGAGTAAAGGCCATAATTAATCATATTTTTCAGGATTGATTTGTAGCTCTCCAGGTATTGTTGGACTAGAGTTATCCTCATCCTCAGTTATTAGCTATTAAAATTCTGTCAGTTTCTAAAAGGTTACAATATCTCCTAAGCAGTGGTGGGATTCAAAAATTTCCCCTACCGGTTCTGTGGGCGTGGCTTGCTGGGTGTGGCTATGTGTTCAGCCAATCAGAGATCGTATTTGCTGGGGTCAGCCAATCAGAGGTAGTATTTTTCAGTTCTCAAAATTATTGCTACTGGTTCTACGGAACATGTCAGAACTGGCTGAATCCCACCACTGCTCCTAAGGCAATGGCCCCAACCTTTTGGGCACCAGGGTCTGGTTCTGTGGAGAGAGGTTTTTTATGTGGACTGGAGAGAGTGCGGTTTCATGTGCTGCCGGCATCCCACAGTTGGAGACTGCTTTTTGCGCAGACTGATTTTTGGCATGCTGCAGACCAATGCTTGTCCACAGACCAGGGGTTGGGAATCCTTGTCCTAAGGTACAGAATATAAAAAGGATAGCTAT
This sequence comes from Aparallactus werneri, assembly GCA_032468035.1. Taxonomy (NCBI): domain Eukaryota; kingdom Metazoa; phylum Chordata; class Lepidosauria; order Squamata; family Lamprophiidae; genus Aparallactus; species Aparallactus werneri. Next base: position 22,999 of record JANHFQ010007335.1, on the reverse strand, counting down.
TATAACATTTTAATTAATCTGTGCTTTATTAGAAAGCTAAAGATTAAATTCATCTACCCAGTGGTTCTCAAAGTGGGCAGTACCACCCCTAGTGGGCATTGGAGCATTCTAAGGGGGCGTTGGAAGTTCCATGTGAAATTAGGGGGTGCCAGGAACCAGTCAGTGGGCGGTAGAGGATTCAGCCATGCTGCGCCTGTGCAATGAGCTTGCATGTATTTCAAGCCTTAGAAGGAGCCTGAAGGAGCGCGAGCTGACAATTTTTTTTCATTACTACTAATTCCTATGTCCTCACCATTACTCAAGGCTGGTCCAACCCCCAGCAGTGCCCTAGGCAAGGGGCAGAGTATTTCAGGGGCAAAGCTTGGGCAGCTCACCCCCCCAGCTCACCTGGGAGTGGGGCTTGGCAGGAGGTCATTAAGCATTCTTTTTTTTCTAAAAGGGGGCAATGAACCACAAAGTTTGAGAAACACTGATCTACAGTATATTAATATCAGTTATAAACTGTTTAATGATTTTAGTGAAATATCAGTCAGTGGGAGACAAATCACTCACCACTCATTTAATCACTCAGCTCAACAGAGTGATTGTGGGTTTTAAAATTCAAAGATTTTGTACCTTTAACTTTGCCTGGTGTGCAACTTGAGGGCCCTCTATACCTATGATTCCTATTGGGGGATAGATGACAACTGTGTCTAGAGAGACCTCGCTCATGTTACCTTATGCATCTTTCTGAACTGGGGACCTTGCACATGATGCCTTATACTTAATCACTCCTCATTTGGATTATTGTAAAGTGTTCTACACAAAGGTGCTCTTGAAAAAGCTGCAAGTTCACTGCCTCTCAAGGTGGTTCTGGATGTGATTGAGGTTGCAGGTTGCCACCTATAAAACTCCAAATGCCATAGAATCAAGCTATTTGTGGGATTACCTATCTTCAATTCTCTCTGCTCACCCTGCCATATATAGCAGGGACTGCTCTGAATTTCTTCCACCAAACAGTATAATGTGATTGACTCTAAGATTCATTTTTCCCCTGTGATAGTACCAGCCCCATGAAATAATATCCCTCAGAAATTGTTAGGATTATTGGTGCCAGCCTGCTGTGCTGCTACCTGACCACTAGGTGGGGTACTACCAAATACCTACCTGGGTCAGGTTTCAAGAGGTGGAGTCCACCCCTACCTATATAAAGGGGAACCCACTCACCTCTGTGTGC
>JANHFQ010007316.1:8664-20377 GCA_032468035.1 Aparallactus werneri | reverse complement strand
TATATTGTTGTTTTAATTTTACCCTGTAAGCCGCCCTGAGTCCCAGGAGAAGGGCGGGGTATAAATTGAACAAATAAATAAATAAATAATAGATACAGAAGTGGTTGGTCATTGTCTTCTTCTGAGTTTTGTTTTGTTTTTGTTAACTTTCCATTGTAATTGATAGGTCTGGTATACCTTGGAGTACCAATTAGGTTTGACCCTGCTGGTTGACTTCTGAGTCCTGTCAGCCTTCCCAGGTAGACCAGACAGAAAATACAACCGGATGAGCTAATTCTACTTTATTGTAAACCAACATTAACAGAATCTTTGCAAGTTTGAAAGTACACTTCTTCCTCCATTCTTCCCTTAGGAATTCTTTTCTAATCTTCTTTTAATCAAAGCATGGCAGGCCATCTTTCCAAGTACAAGTTCAGTGAGTTCTGATAACATTTTTCATACTCACCTATGAGAAACTGAAGGATAGATCAGTACTATCAGCAATGGACATGGCATTTGTACCTGGCACACATTATCTCTTCCTACCTGTTTATGTAAGCAGCATTCTTCCTGGCTAAGATTGTGCTGATGCTGGAAACCACAAACCTTGCAATCCATTGTTGTAATTAATGACCTGCTTGGAGACCTGTGGCAGACTTGATAAAATCTCTTGGATTCTTTAGCTTAGCTTTTCAAGAAATGAACTGGAAAATAAAGAACAACGTCTTTGCTCTGCTCCTCTCCTTTGTATGCTTATTAAACCTAAAGGTTTTACAAATGATCTTACTCTCAAAACGTTTACTTCTACCATTGTTTGCATAATTCAGTATCATAATTCAGTATGGCTTGGGTCCGGCTTATCTAGGGGAACATCTGGTGCTGAAGTCCCACTGCCCGGTACACGCCCACAGGGAGGGCCTCCTCAAGGAACCGACACCCAGAGAGTGTCGTCGGGCTGGGCCCAGAGGTAGGGCCTTCTCTGTGGGTGCACCCACCCGGTGGAACTAGCTGCCGCCGGGTCTTCGGGTTGCTCCGGACCTTCGCACCTTCCGCAGGGAATTGAAGACCTACCTGTTCGAGGTGGCCGGTTTGGCTTCGGGATTTTTTTAAATTCAATTTTAACTGTATTTATTAGTTTTAATCCAGGGTTTTTTCTATTTAATATATATTTTAATTGTACATTGTGTTTTTTAATTTATACCCTGTAAACCGCCCTGGGTCCCAGGAGAAGGGCGGTATATAAATTTAATAAAATAAATAAATAAATAAATAAACTGAGGATCTGTTTCTTTTATATGCAGGAAAATTCCATGGATTAACATCTATGCTCAGGTGCAACATGACAAAGAACAGGAGATGATTGGTTCTGTCAGCCAAAATGAAAATGCACCCAAAATTACACTTAGTGAATTCACAGACCCTGAAGAACTCATGGACAAAGATTTGGATTCACGGGTTATAGGTAAACAGCCCATTCAATGACAGTGATAGTCATCATCCCTTAATCAGATATGCCCAATCTAAGAACCTCATCAGTGTGAAAGGAGGAGGAAAAGTATTCATAATGTTTTATGTAATTAATTCATATTATGTTAATAATATGATTCCAATTAAAGTAATTTTAGTTTTTGATGTGACACTCCAACCTCAACATTTTATTTGACCCTGGTTGAGAATTCAAAGTGTTGGCCAAAATATAATTGCACCACCCTTAAACATATAGAAAAAAAAATTGCTTCTCATTTTCCTTCATTGATGAATGTAAATATTTCTCAGATAAAATAGATTTACATTAATAGAAAAGATAAGAAATAGAATGTCAAGTGTAACCAACAGACAGGACTGTGATAAATTAAGGCAAAGTCGCACTAAGACATTAAATAATATTTATTAAAGAAAAATCAGTAATCTCTAATAATAGAATTCTAGTAACTATTGTTTCAAGAGCAAGCTTTATGTACAAAAAAAGTATTCAAATTCTTCTGCAGCTGTTTTTCTTTCTTGTCATGGATCCAATTGATTGGCCTGTTCTTTTGTGTGGGAAAGCCATCTGCTCCTTATATTTGCAGTAGACAGATTCTGTTACCCTGATTTTGTGAGAATTAATTTATACATGTATTATCTTCTGGATAATATTGCAATGGTTTTTTTTTCTGGAAAATTTTCAACTCTTGAAAAATAATAAAGCATTAGAAGGCCACCATTGAAACACATAAATTATGTTTCAATAAATACGGGGGGAAAAGATTGAATGATAAATTTGAACAGACAGCCCAGTGATGGTTCATAGCACAAAACGGAAGCAACCATTTCCACTTCAGTATCTGAATGCTTAAGTCATTCTCATTTGACTTCCATCTTTTTCTGTCACACTATCCATCACTCTTTTCCATAAATTGATGTTTTCTGATGTCTAGTGTATAGTATCCTTATTTTATATGGGGTAATTTCTTAGATTCTCAGCCAAACCATAGATGGAAAAGCAATTTTGTTGTTTGTGCATCAATTTCAACATACACTTGTCAGGAAAAAGAAAAATGTCTGCTCAAATTAAAACAATTTCAAAATCAATATGCAATGTACAAATTTACTTTCTCTCCCTTTCTCCTTCTTCTTAGGAAGCATCTCAACGATCTCCAACAGTGAAAGCACAAAGGAAATACCGAACTGCACTAGTGTTTAACACCAGGAGTCCATTTTGACAACAACATTTCCCAGTTTTTTGTAATTAATATTATGATTAGATAAAAGGGAAATTCTTCTTGTTATTATTATTATTAATATTAATGGTGTGGACTTTTTTCTTTTTTTCTTTTTCAGGGGACATATATAAAGTGAGTATTTGGCAAACCATATCACAATATGATATACAGCTGAATGAAGTGATGGTATAAGATCCTAAATTTCAATTGAAAAAAAATGCTTTTTTTGCCAATGGCAATCTCAGAAGGCTCTTACTATACTTGTCTGTGTCCAGCTTTAATGGCTCTTGCCAGACATGTCTGTGTACTGTGCTTTCAGATCTGATTCAGATAACTGGTGTTATCCGATAAATCTTGAAAACTGTTTCTTGAGGTCCCTTCTGAATAATACTTTTAGATCCCAATCAAGGCAGGTGGGGGATGCCCATAATGGCCCAACCAATGTTGACCAAATTTCTGAAGAGGCTCTCACTGGTGCATGTTCATACTGATGGTATACTGTAGATACTTACCATGTAAATATATTTTTATTTCTTGATAAATAATTTAATGTTTAGCAAAAGATAAATTTAAAATAAATAAACCACACACAGACATACACACAGCACACAAGTTTGCATTGATATCAGAAGCAAAACTGTTAAATGGAAGCCTACAGTGAGCAACTGTGTCACAACTGTGGGATCTAAATGTATATCGGTTGTCTGTCCTATTTAAATCTGTTGCCTTATATTAACAATACTGTGCCAAGGAATCCCCTACAGAAGTTTAGTTAAGTCAGTTTCTTCTTCCTTACAGGAAGGTGGTGACAAGAAAAATACTAATTATACCCTCTAATAGGCTTGGCTGCAAAATTTTGAAATATGATGCAGAATGTTTAATATCCCCATTTGAATTAGTTAGCTGCATGGGGAAATATTTTTCACCACAAGGAAGCTAAATAATAAGTCCAAGACTGACTTTTAACCTGTAGTGATGGCCACTATCTGGGACTTTGTTATTTTTATTTTAACATTTTAATATCAACTCTTTCCCACTTTTCCCTCTAACTATATTTTCATTATATATGATTTTACTTTGTATTTTGCTTCCAGCTCATCTGATATGATCATATGGGTAAAGTTAAATAGGTTATGTAAGGTTGAGTTTGGATTTCACTGTTTTAAACTGTTTTAATAGAAATAGAAATATTAGGTGCTACAATCTGCTAATGCCATGTTGATTCAAAATTCTGGAATTTTATTTTATATATTAATCACATTTATATAACTGCTCATCTCAGAAAGGTGGCAATAAAAACAATAGTAAATTCAAAACATTAAAACAAGTACAATTAAAAACCTCAACAAAATCCTTATGGGAAGATTGTAGAGAAGATTGATGTTAAAAGCAATGCAGCCATCTCATTAGATTACAATTTCTGTGTCACTTCCTAAACCTACTGACACAGCCATGTTTTAAGAACCTTCCTGAAAAAGGTCCTCAAAGGTTCCCAGATTGGCAAAAACTCTTCTACAACATTATTATTTTCACTGAAAATATGGTAGGCTAATATACAATCATAGACTTTTGCTTTATAATGTATTATGTGACAATTTTATTTGTTGGGAAACATATTTGAACGATCTTAATTAGCAACACTATGCTTGATTGGTTAAGTATTCTGAGATTATATCTGTGCAGTAAAAAGATCCATATTTTATGATCACCTAGTGATGGGTGGAGATCTTTTGGCTATTATTTGCCTGATGACTGGTAACATTCAGAAACAGGATCAGCAAAATTATCAGCAAATTTCATGCTCACTAGGTAGATAAGTCAGCAATGGAAAAAGAAGTCTAAAACTAATTATTGTCAATAAACAGATTTTATTATTTTACATCCAGAAAAAATAATCTGTCAAAGACAAAAAAAATATTATAGCTCTGAGTAAAATAAAATCTTCAGAGGGATCAGTTTAAAAGCTGGTGCAGTCCTTTTAGATCTTGTGAAACATTCTAAAATGTCTCTCCCTATAAAGCAAATATTAGAATTGGCGAATTCAGAAATCCACAGTTTAATATAAAAAACATGAACAATGTAGTATATGCAAACTGTTCTACTGAGGGTGTCATTTCAGGTACAGACTGTTTCTGTATTCAGAAGAATATGTATTAATACACTTTTTATTAATAATGTATTTTGCTAAGGTGCTGATCCCTTTAAAAAATCCTTAGTAATTTCTTAGGTTCATGTTTATACAGTAACCCCCAAAATGTAAAGAATATCTTCCTTATTCATGGCTTAGGAATGGTGGAAATAGTGATGTTCCTAATCAATGTTTATTACACAAACAGCATAAAATATAGAGGATTGCAGTCCTCCCTTATTCCAATTTTTCATCTAAGGCAGGGGTGTCAAACTCGTGTCATTGTATTGTCATGTGACATATTATGACTTTTTCCCCCTTTCGCTAAACTGGGCATGGGTGTGGCCAGTGGTGACATAGCCGACCTTTGGGCCATGAGTTTGACAGCTCTGATCTAAGGAATTCAAGATAGCATACATGGTCCTGTCATGTTTCACAACTTTCCAAGAAAAATTAAGCTGAGAGACAATTTTAGATTAATGGCTGAGTTTCTTTTAATTTATGCTCAGCAAACTAGTTACCAGGTGATTTTTTAAAAGTGTGTTTGTATGTCCATGCTATATGCAAAAAAAGTGAAAATTAATGATTTAACTCTGCGTAAAGCATGACTGACCCTCTCTTCATCCTTCCAATAAATCCCATACATTCCCTACAGCTCTTGTTACATCACTGGCTTTGGCTTACATTTCAAATCTTGAATGTTGCTTGTCCAGCTAATGACAACTCCATACAAAATATTTATTCTGGGGATTTCTATTTTAAAAAAAATAAAGAGAAACAAATGGGAAAGAGGTGGGGGGAAGCAACAACAATTAACTCAGCAAATTAGCCTGTGCCTGCAAGTCAGTCTCAAAATGTTTGAGAAAAAAAGTAAATCATGTTCTTTTGTTAATATTTGTGAAATACTTATGACTAAATTTCTTCCTTTGTTTATGCTGTGGGTTATTTGACATCTTTCTTTCCAGGCCTTAAAAATGCAGTCTGAAAAGCCTCACTTATGCCTCAGCTGAAATCGCTTAGAATTTAAGAACATAGTATAATACTATGCCAATGGAATTAGGGAGGGGTGCAAAATGGTATCCAGATGCTAAAATTGTGCCACTTTCATGAGACTTGAATGTCCTGTGGGAGATGGCAGGAGAAATTAAATTAAATTAAATTATTTCTGCTCTTTTATCTATTCAATAGCATGGATATCTTGAAGGGCATGATGTACAGATTGAATTTAATTCAATAATTGGCAAGAATATAGTTCTATTTAGGTGCTTGGAAATCAGGACTACTCATTTCATTAGTAGTCTTACATCTAATTATCCTACCTCTGTCAATAATACTGTTAATGTTAGCTTTTACCATAGAGATAGGCAATGTATTTTTAGCCAATGCCTACATTTTAAAACATATATAAAATATTAAGAGATATGTGCAGTGACTTTACTAGTGATGTGTCTTAGGGAGGGGGATTTTTATTTTTCTGATCATAGGGGTTGTTTTATAAGAATTATTTGTTTTTTGAAGTTTATTACAAGCTTCATAAACAATTGAGAGGATGCAAGTAGTTGTGGGGACCTTCTTGAACATATTCATACAAATTACATAAAATCTGTAGAAAGACAGGCTTAGCACAATTTATTATGAAATTTAATTATTCTTTCTCTATGAGCAAGAAGCCAGACAGAACACTAAACAAGGACTAAAGTTTGCTCAAAAGTTTTAAACAAAAAACCTCCTAAAATTTCTAACAAAAGACTGATGAAAGTCTTGATTCTTTACAAATTATCTAAACAATGAGTGAGTTGGGGTCCAATGCATTGCCTCTATGAGTATGGTCACCACAAGCAATTTGGAAGAATTTCTTCCATGTGCCAGAAAGATGGTTCGCAGGCTGTAGTGGACCTCTTTATGAGGATTAATCCCAGATCCTTGCATCAATCAGCAGCCTGATTGCTATAAATGAGCCCTGATGACTAAGTAGTTAAAGTGCAGTATTGTAGACAGACTCTGCCCACAGTCTTGAATTAGCTCCTGACTTAGACTCAAGGCTGGTCCAGCCTTCCATCTTTCTGAAATCTGTAAAATCAGGACCCAGATTGTTGGGAGCAATATGAAAGTAATGCTTACATTGTAAATCATCCAGAGAGTGCTTTCAGTGCTAAGGGGTGGAATAAATGCTATTTGCTATACACTGTTCAAAGGTAGTTCCATTGTTATTGCAGCAATGGCATCCATAGGAACTAATACACAGAAAAGGCATTTGGCTTGTGCTGCAATTCCATAATGTTGCCTTCATCAATCTTAACACCCACTAACTCACCCTGCTGGATATGACTATACAGGATGTAACAAGACATAGAGATCTATAATCAAAATAAACATTAGCCAGGAAAGCTTGCTGTTAGAGTGCTAAATATGAGTGTATGGAGGAACTCTTCACAACATCTTCCATCTGTGAATCTAGTGATAACTGTGAATAAAAGAGCACCATGTCTGAAAAACTCTTCTTTGGGGGAGGGAGGTGAGGGGGAGCTTCAATCTTCTCCAAAACAATACATAGGAACCATCAACTGTTGTAGAACCTGGGCATGAAGATGCCACATATCATAGAAGAACAATGTTGACTTGTTCTGGGTGGAGACAGTGAAGGCAGAAACCTAACCATCCATGGCAACCATATCATAGTTGCAGTTCAGATGCAGTTCAAATGGCAACCATTTCATTGTTGCAGTTCAGATGAGCCTCACTCCATATATGTTCTTATATGGAGTTATAGAGAATATATTCTCTATATATTCTTATCTGTCCAATAATTATTTCATTTAAATAGCAGCTGGCAAGCCATCCACTTTGTACATCTCACCTTCCTAGTAAATGGGATAGATGTGGCTCTCCATGAGGGAAAAATTAACTTAGGAGTATTAAGCTACTTTACAATGTTTCAAAGTATATTTCACAAGGCATGCTACTGAAGTGGAAAATTCCCCAAGCACATTTTGAGAACCAGCTGGCTCCATAAGGTACTTATGAGCCAGACTATTTTAACCAGTTCTCCATCCTTTCAAAGACTAAAATTGGCCAGGGATTTGTATGTTTAGACAATGAAATCCTTCAGCCTACATTCACCATTGCTGGACTGTTTCCGTGGAGCATCTGGTCAGCCATTCCATCTCCCATCCTTCTGCTATACCAAATAGTAGCCTGGTAGTCAAAGATCAGAAAGATAAATTCTTTGCTCTCCTGTAGCCAGGTCTCTGTAATGTATAGCACAACAGACCTTTTCATCGGGGATTAAATTCTGGGTAAGAAAGGTTTTGCTAGTAACTGATGTGACATAAAAAGGAGGGGTTTCATGTTAAAAAGCCACCATCACTCTTCCCTTAATAGTGATGGTATGGCCTTTCAGGTTCTTGCTTTTTTTCATGCCTTTGTGCATTATCCTCCATTTTCCTGATGCATTTATTACCACTATGTTGCAACTATCCAACCATCCATTATCAAGCACTCCTTTCAAGAGCGTACTTGCATATAAAAAGTGAGATGCCCTCAGATGGAATTTCTTTAAAAAACCAGTTCTCTTGTAATCACCCCACTGTGGCAACCTTAAACTCCAGGAAGCTGATGCCTCAATGCACATCCCTCTTGTTTACACTTTCCCTGGGATTATTGGGAGTAGACTATTGAAATGCTCACATAGTTGAATGCTATGTGTGGGTTGTATATGAAAAGTAAAGCATCTTTATAGAATGCTTTCAAAACAAGTCTGCCCAATTTTAAAACAGGTTGCCATAAACATAGTAACTATCTTTTCATAGATACCTACAATGGTTTCAGCTCAGACAAACTGATGCTTATTTGTTTCTCATTCTAAGGTTTAAATGAGTCAGACAACTGCAATACTTAAAAAATAAATAAGACAAATGCATGAAAGATATAAATATACATATACATAAAATAAATATATACTGTATTGGTTTTATTGTTGCATTTGAATATTTCTACTGTAAAAAAGGCAGTGATTTTGAAATTGTTGAGAATAAATGTATTTTTGTACACCACAGCTGTTGATTTACATTATTTTAGTAGCTGTCATATAAAGCAAGGATTCATAGTATAGTATTTTTCTTCCTTGTGCAGTAGTTCAAATGGTACATAAAATATACCCTGCTTTCATGTCCTTCCTTGACATGGGCTCTCTGGAGGACAGCTTTAAAGAAAAGTAGCAATTTTTACTACAGTAAGTCTTCAACATCACTAACTTCTTCTGGATGTCATGCTATCAAAGCCACATGTGTTGCACATTTTGGAGAAAAACATTTGTGATATCCCCCAAAAAGTTACACCAACTTCATATTTTATTCCATTGTTCCACTGATGCTTTTACAAAATTTATTGCATACAGTGATACATGAATTTATTGAAAACTATTCCTGTGTTATAGCCTACTGCTACCATTTAAATTAATACTAAAAGATGTGGAAGTTTACTAATCTTCCACAACTTTTTCATAACAATATAATAAAAATTACATTTGGCATTTTAAAAAAATTAAAAGCATAAGATGAATGTTTAAGTTAATATTGAGAAGAAGACAGAATCTGAATGTTTAGAGGGTTCTAATCAAAGCATGGCACTCCACTCTGTCACTAACCTCACCCCCAATAGCATGGCAGAGACATAGAAGAGCAGAGACACAGAAGAATCACAGTTCTCATATTAAAAAGTAAAAGAGTAATTTTGGTTAGGAGCTGGGCTATGGTCAGAAAAGTGAAATTGTGTTCTTAGGTGGATGGAATTGGATCCTTAAAATGTGCAGACTTTTTCAGATTGCATGAACTCTTCCTATGTAAGTAGAATACAACCTTGATAGTTAATATCTTTAAGGGAACATAAAAAGCAAACATAATCATACTGAAAAATCTCTGAAATTCAATCCAAAGGACAGCTTTATTAAGTCCATACAAAAAGGTATGCAGCATCTGCTGCTCTATGAGGAAATAAAGACTGGTTGATTGATTGATGACTGATTGGTTGGTTGGTTGATATGCAGCATTCATAATCCAAAACTCTTTTTTGAGCTAATGAGGAACAAGAAGTGGAGACAAAAGAAGGGAAAGGCTGAAATATGAATAGAACCACAGAGAATGCAAACACTTGCACATTGTATTAATTTTATTAGTCCTTCAATTTTATTCTTTCTGTGGACCAAAATGGCTAAAAAAATTAATGTAATTATTCCTTAGGTTCACTAACATATTTTTAAAATAATCATTTTTCCATAGTCTGTTGCTTATAGTTTTTTTAGTCTCAAGAGGCTTGAGTTTTAGGATGTGCAGCATAGAGAGTGAAATTCAGATTCAGTACAAGATTTTAACCTTATATGCACTATGTGGAAGCAATTTCCTTTTCTCCCCGTTCTTTTTTGCTTTGTATTTTGCTCCATACAATAATACACATTAAGAAAATGCTCTTGGACTATTGCAATATATCTGCTGAATGTGATTCTCTTCTCATGAATTTCGGCACATTAGAACTTGATGATAGTTGAAAACTCAAGATATACAGACAGAGATACTCAGTGCAACTTTTTATAATGTTGCTTTTCTCTGAAGTTGAGAGGTTACTGTGAGAGAAAAGCAGAGAAATAACAACAATAAAGTCACACAACCTAATATGTATTCAGTGGCTCTGGAGATGCTCGCCCTAGCAATAAGTAATTTTGTGTAGCAGAGCAGAAATAGAACTTTAAGAATTGATACAGAAATGGCCCTAAATTGTGCTTTGTCGATGGTCTTATATTTCACTTGCACATAACACACATTGTTTAAGAAACACACTTTTAGAATTTCCTTGGCTATGCAACAAATCTATCTCTAGCACTATAAGGAAATGCTAAAGGGAAGAATATTTAATGCAAGGGTATCTTATTACTCCCTTTTGAAAGGATGTAATTTTAACACATTTTACTAAGTATTAAACCAACTACTAGCTCAAAATTGGAAAACGGGTTTGATTGGCCACTAAAACTCTAATCATTATTTCAAGTCAGTGATTACTTGAAATTTTCATGAGTTTTGATGGCAAGGGAGAGAACAGATCTGCCCCCCACCCCACCCCAAAAATCTAAAAATCCCAAAGAGTGAATGCAGGAAATATAAGCTGTTAACATAAGTTATGATGAAAAAGGAGCCTCTTAGTTAGCATCACACAAAAACATGATTGCTAATTGGAGAACTGTTACTAGTAGCTGCCACAGGTACAATTTCTTTTTCTCCAGTACAAATTCAGGAACAAAGCTAACATTTAGTAGAAAACTATGACAATTGTCTCTGCAACATTTCTATGAACATTATCACCTATTGAGATGTGATTCCATAATTTGTACAAGTTAATGTTCATCCAAGAAAGTATAATTTTGAAAGAAGACAAATAAGGGCATCAGATATTAATATTGGTTTTATCTAAAGCGCTAATCCAATACTGTAAGTGTTATTCAGTTAAATTGGCCAAAATAGCAACTTGGAGTATGTGAATCTAAGTGATCATGTTTCCTTAAGAAAAAACTTAGAATAATCAGAGGGTGCTCAAGCCTCCAGACATCAGGAGGTAGAAGAGTTGTGAAAGAGCTGAGGTAGGGATAACTCCCCTTCTTAATACTTTCCTGAAAGTTGCAAGGACCTGGCTTTTCCAGAGAGCCTTGCAGAATTGAGTCCTGAGCCATTCATCTATCTATATCTATTCTATATCTATATATAAAAAACAGAGCCCTCCTAAGTTAGTTAGTTTGTTTGTTAGTTTGTTTCTTTGTATGTCCGGTATAGGCTCCTCCAGGTCTGAACCAATCTGCACCAAACTTCACACACAGGTAGATTGGCTTCCCGAGACAAACCCCGGGTGGGTCAGAAATTTT
>JANHFQ010007309.1:45271-61584 GCA_032468035.1 Aparallactus werneri | reverse complement strand
TAATAATAATAATAATAATAATAATAATAATAATAATAATAATAATAATAATAATAATAATAATAATAATAATATGCTTAATGATCATTATTTGAACATCTATTCTGATCATATCTGTGGAAGTAACTGCAATTCATAATCTTCCTCTGCAACCAAGGATATACAAGCTATCATAAGTGAATGCACAATTTAATCTCCTAAATGAAGATATTTAACAGTCTGGGTAAAAATAAGGATAATATCAAAACACAAAACATAAGGGAAGAACACAATCTTCCCCCTTTAAGGAGCTTAAAGACATATGGGGTATATGTCAGTTTCAGTGTGATTATGAGATGATTTCTGAATTCCCCTTAATAATCTTGAAACAAGTATGAAGTAATTTTAGATGTATCTACTGACTTTCCACAATCTTTCAGCTGCAATAATCTTTTTTCAGCTAGATTCAGTTTAGAATCTACAATACTAGTAATATCTTTTAGAGCTTTAGTATTATCTGAAGATTAGCCATCACTTCTTTCTCAATAGCTGCCAAGTTGCCTAAGCAGAAGACAATTGTCGTTAATGTTTATTTATATGGGTCATTGATTAGCATAAGAATTAAAACTATAAAATTTTATAAGCTTCCCATTTCAAATGTCATCCTATTGATCAAGCCTTTTTCTGTCATCAAAACATCCAGTACTAACATGGTTCAATACTAGCAAAATTAGTTAATGCTCAACCTGTGGACAAATTTATTCCTCCTTGATTGGTTCTTAGTAAAATTCCTTTCAGGGATATCTTTAATATTATTCACTTACCTTATTTGTTCATTGAGCTTTTTAAAAAACTTCTTTTAGTGCATAGTTCTTAGGATGAAAATGTGGAGAACACCAATAGTCACCTAACAATAGCGTCATATTTATTCGAAGTTCAGTGTGCTCCCTGGATTTCTTTTTCCAGACCTTTTTTTCATCTTTTCTCTTTTTTATTATGGAGTTCTGGTGGTGCAGTGGTTAGAATGCAGTATTGCAGGCTAACTCTGCCCAACGTTTGGAGTTCCATCCTGATGGGACTCAAAGTTCACTCAGCCTTCCATCCTTCCACGATTGCTAAAATGAGGATCCAGATTGTTGGGGACATAATGCTGACATTGTAAACGCCCCAGAGTGTAAAGCACTATGGAGTGTTATATAAGTGCTATTGCTATTGCTAATATTATGAATAGTTCTAATATTAAATATGTAATGAAGTTGAGATTCTACTTTATGAATATGAAAATTAATTTTGATCCTGATGGTACTGTTCTGCTAATTAATTTCTAAGCTTTCAAATATAAGACAGACCACAAATCTCATTAAATTTCATACAAAATGTAATACCGTATCTAAATAAGGTTGTATAAACACACTACTATAGCTCACAAGTAAGATAGAGAAAATACATGTATATACATATTAGAAACATATAGTAAAATGGCTTCACAAGAATGTACAAATAGAGAATTTTCCAATTAGGTTAAATGGGAGAGGAACAAAGAGTTATTATTACCTTGGAAACGTATAGCTGCTGATTCCCTCAATGAAAAAAAGATGTCACACATCACTGTAGGACAACTGACCCCAGATTTTGTAATAACTGTGAAAATTCGATCTACATACTGCCTAAGATTTTCCTAGAATGAAAATGAAGAACATAAAACATTAATTCCAAAATAATTTCAGACCTTTAAAACATTGAACAAAGTAATTTTAATTAATTTTCATATTAATGGAATTTGATTATTATAAGCAATGGCATTACATTAGTAATTACATTACTGTATATTAAACCATCTTATACTAATATAGGTAGTCCTCGATTTAGGACTACAATTGAGCCCAAAATATCTGTTAAGTGAGACATTTCTAAGGGAGTTGTGCCCCATTTTATGACCTTCTTGCCACAGTTGTTAAATGAATCTGGATTTTCCACTGACTTTGCTTGTCAGAATGGTGCAAAAAGTGATCATATGACTCAGTCAAAAACCTGGGCCAAAGAGCCAGTCTTTGAGGCCCTCTGAAACATCCATTAATTCAAATTACTTTCAAAAAAATCTATTTACAAATATTTTCAAAACTATATCCCAGGTATGATAGTAATGATATTTGCCATGTAATTTTTCTCTTTGCTCAAGTCATGTTACAATCCTCCAGTGTTCCTATATCTAACAAGAAATTTAATCAGATTATGATTTTAAAATCTTACATTTTTATTTTGAAATATGCTACTATAATTACATTCATTCAATTTCTATAGCTGCCCATCTTATATATATGATTCTAGGAGGTGCTCATAATTAAAATAACAAAATCAAGCAATCAAAGCAATTAAAAACAAAACCATTGAAATACATTTAAAACGGTAACAAAACAGAACCATGAGAGAGTGCACTCCAAATTTCCAAGAATATAATAATATTTCCATGGATTCCCCAGGCCAATGACAAAATCAGGTTTAATAGACTTTCAGAAGGTTATATAAATTGTTTGTGAAGCATTATTTGGCTACGTTGTACTATTAGTTATTCTGTATTACACCTTCATATAGTTTTATTTTTAAATCCAACTCTATGTCTTTACAATGTATTGTGAGTCTTACTTATGGCACATAAAATATTCCCATTTAGCAGTGCTTCAGTATAGATGAATTTATATCATCTTCTTTTAACGACCCCATAATCCCTTGCGGGGTGGAGTCTGGGCAACTGAATGGAGCTAGCAGAGTGTTTTCATGGCCGGATGCCCTTCCTATCGCCAATGCGGAATTTTGTTCAGCAGATATATTCTCAGTGAGCCCAGAGAGAGAAATATCTGCCTCTACCTAGGATTGAACTCACAGCTTCCTGACTGTGAGCGAGAGCTCCACATCTAGGCCACCGCACCACTCCAATATAGATGAATTTATATGAAACCCCAATGTAGATTATAGCACTGTCTTACAATACACACACACATATACAGCCACATGTATGGATGAATTTTGATATTTTGATTTTGTGTGAAAATATTAGGCACTCACATTCTAGAAGATGAACTAAATGGGGGCTCTGGTGGGATTCCATGCCAGAAAAAATGCATGCCTGACATCAAAAACTACTTTTTTCCTTTTTGTGTTGAAATCTGGTAATATATCAAACAATCTTTATGAAATAAGATAATTTTCAACATCTAGAAACTGGGATCAGTATCATCCTGTTGCAGAGAAGAGTAGCAAATTCACATGGTAAATTACATTTGTATTGAAAACAATGGTCTAGTTTCACCTAATTTACATTTGGTAACAAATTTCAAGGAGTAATCATTTTCATAGGTGAAAAACTGATTTTCTGCCCTATCACCTGAATTACCTACCCTATTATTTTCCAAATTTTCAGCATCTTTCAACTTTACAGGATCAATTTCACAAGGTTTATGGAGCTGGCAGATCTGTGAGAAATAAAGAAAATAAATAATTGATATCAGTGTAGTGGATTACTACTTACCAACGGGATTTGACGTGTCTCAATTTTCAGATGGAATTTGCCTTACTGCAGTTGTTTTATAGAAAGAAATGATTCGAAAACGATGTTCTTTCTTGGGTTCAATTTCTTATTTCTTTTTACTTTGGCAGTGACACTAACCATTTTCCCCTGAGTTGAGACGTTTATAAAGCCATTGCAAATCTAATTTCTAATACTGGCTAAAATGTAAATTCTAGTCTTAACTGTGTTTATTGACCAGAGCTAATGTGGTGCACATGGTGATTAAGGATAACAAAGTAAGGAGACCAATATTCAGGCTTTAGAGAAAAAGAAATAAATGGTCTACAAAAAGAAGCGCAGTTGAAGTTTTGAAACTTTCTCCAGTGCTTTGAAATAATATTTATTTATTTTTTATTTATTTATTTTATAATGCTTCTATGCCGCCCAATCCAAATGGATTCAGGGCGGCTTACAAAATTAAAAAATTTAAAACCATCATAAAAAACACTAAATACAATTTTTAAAAAACCCCATTTAAAAACCAATTTATCTAAAAAAAACCTGAGTGGAAGCTTTTCAATTTTTGAAAAGTATTGCCCCCAACAATCTGGGTTCTTATTTTACCCACCTCAGAAGGATGGAAGGCTGAGTCAACCTTGAACTAAGGAGAAACTTCCTAACACTGAGAATAATAAACCAGTGGAACAGCCTCCCTTCAGAGGTTGTGGGTGCTTCCTCACTGGAGACTTTTAAGAAGAGTCTGGACAGCCACTTGTCTGAAATTGTATAAGCTCACCTGCTTGAGCTGGGGGCTGGACTAGAAGATCTCCAAGCTTCGTTTCAACTCTATTCTGTAACTAAGGTACACACACCTACACTAAAAGTGGCACTCGTAGAGTTTATAACACCAGCTCTTATGCCATGTCTCTTTCTTCCCTAGGTCTAATACTGACTTGACAAAAGATCTTGCACATGAACTTCACTAATGGCTAGTGATGTGATCAACAGACCAGACACACCATGGTTGCTATCACGAACGAGAATGTTGGGCGTAATCACTTACTTATTCAGGAAGCTCATTTGCTCAGTTTAGATTAGCCAATGTCTTACAAGGCAGCTGAGATCATTTATCAGGATGGGAGGAGGAGCAAAGGAGCACCCGATTTTATCAAAAGCATGCCCTACATGAAACAAAATCTGTGGCTTTCCACAAAACCATCAGCGGCATGGCTCCTTCAGAATCGATTCTGTGATAACCAAGCCACATAAACCGTAAGTTGTAACTCAAGCAATTTAAAAGGGGGAGGAATGCAAACCATGCCCTCACTGCACCATCCTAAAGCTGCCGCTGTCTTGAAACCAGCCAATGTAGGCTGCACATGATTTTTGGATATGGGTTTCATTCTAGGCATATCAATGTGCTCCGTGAATTGGAGTAGTGGTTATGATGATTATTCTCAGCCACTTCACAATTTCTCTTTCAATATGGAACTACTAAGAACATTAAAAGCCAGAATAACAACAGAACATAATGACTACAGGATAGAATTTTTAGAATTTAGAATAACAGAGTTGGAAGGGACCTTGAAGGTCTTCTAGTCGAACCCCCTACTTAGCAGGAAACCCTCCATCACTTCAGACAAGTTGCTTCTCTCCTTGATTAGTTTCCATCCATTGCTTCTTGTTCTACCATCAAGTGCTTTAGAAAAACAAATAAAACAGAAAAAAGCCACTACTGCCATATATTGTAGTCACGTGCAACCGATCTCACAAAGAAGGGGTTGTCTTAGCATGGCACCAAAAATCACATGCAGCTGGACATGTCTAGTCTCTAGAGTGGACATTCCATAAGTTGAGGACCCACAACTAAGAACTTCATTGTAGCTACTTGTCTTTACTTGGCAGAACCATCTAAATTCCCCCAAAGATGATTGAAATGATCAAAATAACATTGTTATTGGCTTGTATTAGGCAGAACAGTGGATCATTAGAAGGGATTTCCACTTGCATCCCTTGAACGAGAAAACTCTTAAAAGTTTTGCAGAGGAAGAGGACATTTAGATCCCTTGCCTCAAGATACACTCTGATGTCCTAGACATCTTTTGGAAGATACAGATTAAAGTGATCCAGTTCAATCTGCCTTCAGGCACAACTGAAACTATCCTGTTTGGCTTAACATATAACTTGCTGCCAGGAAATATACAAGAAGCATAAAGCTTTTGATCTCAGCTGCTTTCCACATTATTGCCTGTGATACTGTGTCTAACAGTAGGGCTGGGAGCAGGAAACACTTGTAATTGTAAAGATTCTGTTCCTGTTTCACAGGTAGATGTCAGAAGTTGAGTTTGTTGTTCAATCCTATGAGATTTATGTTATCCCACCGCCCCATGCTTTCTCACACCTACATCATGTTTCAGAGACAGTCCAATGATCTGAAGACTTTGCTGTTTCTGCTCCCTTTTTACAACCCTGTAATCCCTTAATTCGAGGTACCACAGGAAAAGTGTATAAGGGTGAATAAATTGTGGTTCACTCCTCTCAAGATGACTGAAAAGATTCATGACTCCAGTTTCCCCTAAATGAGCCTGAACTTCATGTGTGAAGAGAGAGGTTGGTGGGCAGGTCTTGGAACCTTAGATAATTTGATAATACTATTGGTTTTTCAATTACAGAAATACATCTTTTTCTGAGCATTGTTGTTTTGGGTTACATTCTCTTCATTACACTTAATAACAGTAGATTTACCTACAATCATTTCTAACTTTTAACATTTTCATATCACCAACATAGATCAAAATCATTTTCAACCACAGGCCATTTCCCAATACAATTCAATTATTATGATTTACCATATCTCATTATTATAATACAGTTTCAATTTGATAGAAGTTAATTTCAATACCTTTATAGCTATTTTCATTATTCAATTAATATCACTATCAACACACCTAATTTCACAAATTCTCATCAAATTCCCTCATATCCCTTTTCTCAGTTTTTAGACATCTCAAAAAAAAAATTAAAAATAAAATCAATTTCTCTCTTCAATTCATTACATTAATTTCATTAGTTTCACTATAAAATAAATCAATACCATCTTTAATTTAATTTTTACAGGGGTTTTGCACTTCTTCATTATTTAATCAACCTTACATCCCATTTCTTATAACTTTCTCAACAGATATAGTAATATCAACTCCACCCTCCAATTCATTACATTAATTCATTTTTCTCATTTTAACAGGGGTCTTATACTTTTTCTTTTTCTTTCAACTCAATTCCATTTAATTTAATTTACTATTCACTCAGAATATATTAATAATGATATTAAGGTCTTTAAAATCTTAATCAATTCCAACAATTTAGAAAAAAATGAATACTAATAATCATAACATTGACTATAACACAGGGGACGCTCCCGTCGACTCACCTGGTTGCTCCTCTTCACTTCGCTACCCCTCCAGGGCAGCTTAGGTCCCTCTGTTCGGTAGACCTGGGGCGAAACCGCAGGTGTTGTGAGCTTCACGTCCAGAGTCGCCAGAAGTCAAACCGGAAGTCTGAAGTTGTGTCCATTTTTGTAGGGGGGCAGTACTCAAAGTAAATACAGTCACATTTCAGTTGGATTCCTATATTGTGTTCTATATGGCAGGGATCTCCAACCTTGGCAACTTTACAACTTGTAAATAATTCCTCAGTCAGCATGGTTAGGAGTTCTGGGAGTTGAAGTCCACAAATCTTAAAATTCCAAGATTAGAGACTGCTCTTGCATTTGAAACTTGCAACTGGCTCAGAATGAGCAGTGTGGGCACTTTTAAGCATTTTGTGATAACAGCCACGTATCCCTTTGACTCACAAAACTACCCCGGCTTTCAGTAGGCTGTCATGTGTAATTCAAAGTGCTGGTTAGAACCTCTAAAAGTCTGCTTGGCAGAGGACCAGGCTCCTTGCAGAGTGCCTGAGTGCTAAAATTATATAACTGTGGAAATATAAACATTTTGGACAAAAATTTGTGTCCAAGGACAGACAAAAATGGATTTATTATGTATGTGAAAAATTTATCATGGACATCAAGTCCAAGAAGAAGTAGAAACATTGCTAATATTACACTAAACCAGAGTCCTAGATGTGGGCATAATGGGCAGCTGCTGAATAAGGACTACCTTAGGCAGTTCGGCTGTGACAAACGCACCTGGGCCCCTCACCCAATGATAGAAATAAAACATAGCAAGATAATTTCTCCAAGAGGCTTCATACTTGTTTAATTGACAGCAAATTGCTTCTGCTGAGGACTGGCCACCTGCTCTTCCCAATGAATGACTGGACCTCGTATGAAGAGAACACAGGACACCCACTCCTCAAGTTTTGCTAAGGAAACCCGTTACCAGATTTTGCTTTGAGAATGACAGCTTGTTCTCTAGAAAGACAGACGAGGCAGTCTGTGTCCATACACCGTTTTTATGTGGAGGAGGAGGATTTACATGCTGCCTAACTCTCAACCACCCTTCAGTAGCTTATACATTGTTAAAAATAAAAAACAGCAGAGGAACAAAGGAAAAAAATGCAGGGTGGGGCTTAGTCACTCTCACCAAAGGCCAAGAGCCAGGTCTTGGAGCCTTCGTGAACTACAGGCCCTGCTTCTGGGATCTCTCCAGATGGAATGATTTAATACTGAGTGATATACTTTTCATGTCTGTACCAATCCTTGTTTCTACTTTTCCCTGAGTAAGCAGCAGCTTAGACAGCAACTTCCAGTTTCCCAGTTTCTTCCACTCCAAACTGGACAGAGCTCCATTTGCAGACTAGTGAAGTCTGGGTATCATGACAGAAAATGTTTTTGAGGAGCAAGATATGCCTCCCTTCTACCAAACTCACCCTTTTAAAATGCGAGTCAAAATAAGAAAATAGTGAATATGTCCAAATATACAACATTTGGACATTCAGATAATATTTTGTAATATTTCCTTTGGTAGAAATAACAGGTTCTAAACATGGCTTGTAGAAGCTAAAAGTGATATTCCTGCTTTTCATTTTTTTTCCCATTGCTCCTTGTGGGTCACTTCTACCTCAGAAATGTTCTCTCATCTCTTTCATGTTTGAGATTTCCCCACAAGCTTTCAGTAATACTCAAATCTGGTAGCCATGAAGGCCACCTAAAAAATTATTTATTTTCTTTCCTTTCTTTCTTTCTTTCTTTTTTTCTTTCTTTCTTTCTTTCCTCATCTGATTGATATCATGTACAAGTATATTTTGTACAAGTGTCTTGAATCTTGATATTCCTGTAGCGGGTTGTAATTACCATTAGAATTAGCTATTTTAATCTAATTGGATGTTGAAAAGGCCTTTGATTTAGTTCAGAATAAAATTTTGAAGTGTGTTTGTAAATAGAAACTTGATAAATAAATAAAATTAATATGGTTCCATTATCTTTTATTCATTGGATTATTGTGGCATTGTTCAAGAATCTTTGAATTCACAATCTTTTATTTTTAGCCTGGTGTTTTCTAGCTTTGACCACTACTCTAAACAGTAGTATGCTGTCATCTAGGTATATGTATATTTGAAGAGGAGTTACTATGTATATCTTAAGGAGAGGTACCGGTATAATGTTGACTCCCATTGGGTTCTTTATTCAAGAAGGCAAATTATTGTGAAAGTATTTATTAGAAGACAGTAAGTTCTTCAACTCTTTTTGGTGAAATTGTAGTTTGTTTTCAGTTATGGCTTTTATCTGCTACTAGACTTTAAACTTTTTCATCAGATATTTATTTGGTAGAAATAACAGGTTCTAAAAGATCCATGTTTCTATGAAATGAGCAGATATCTAATTCCTTTGAACCTTTGGCAAATCATGGGATCATCATAATAAACAGTGTTATATCTTTCTCAGCCTTGAAATGTGAAAGCACTTGGTTGTTAATAGGCAAACAGTTAAGTTTTTATCAGGGATCACAGGAGAAATTGGTATTGTAGAATAACCCTGAATTGGTGTTCAAGTGCATAAGTTTAATAAATAATTAGAAATTCTATGCCAAGCATCCCTTTAAGGATTCTGAGAGGGTGTGTTTTGCATGTCAGAATCATGTACTTGGCAGCATATGTACTTAAAATATATTTTGACAAAACAATAGAAGCCTGATGCTTTAGCACAGAAGTTGTCAACCTATGATTTATTGGAAGGATATGGCCCACCACCTGATCTACTTGGCCTGCAGTGGTCCTAAAAAAGAATTAAAGTTTGTCATTCTATCTTGGGACTCATTTAGAACAACGTTATTTTAATAAATTATAACAATCTGGCTAGGGTTTCTCTCCCCCCCCTCCTCCCTCTCCTAATAACATTAGTAAATCCCAACCATAACACATGGAATGAAGAAGACTATCAACAATTAATTGCTTAATAGTATAAAAATTAGAATAAAAAACAGAAGTGATAACAGAACCTGTTTTTATGTATGTACCCATTGTGAATGCTTTTATTAACAACCAAATGCTTTTCTTTCATCCCTAGATTTCCCTCAGGAGCGTTGCCCTGTGGTGCTTGCACCACTCCTATACCCTGAAAAACGGGACATTCTAATGGACAGGATCCTGCCTGACTCTGGAGAGATAGCAAAAACCATGATGGAGAGTTCTCTTGCAGACTTCATGCAGGAAGTTGGCTATGGCTTTTGTACAAGGTATGTAGGTGGGAGTTTCATTGAATTATTCAAAATGTTTTTCAGAATGAAAGAAAGGTAATTTAAATCTTGGGAGTTAAAACAAACAACATTGTAGTAGAATGCCAAACTTGCACAATATTGATGTGAAATTAAATGTAGAATTTAGTGTTCCATCTAGATTCTAGAACATCCAAGTGATGGTTCTTTTGCTTAGTAATCTCAGCCTTTGAGAATTGAGGATGATACCTGGATCTTTCCCACCCAAGCCAAGAAGCAACCAATTGCTCTACTTTAAAATAGTTATTTAACCACTGCTTTGTGCTATTTAAATCTCAGAAGATTGCTCTACCTGTCTGTTATTCCCAAAATCTGACTGCGAGTTTCATATTGGAGCCCAATGTTTACCCAAAAAGAAAGTGCTTGAAATATTGCTTCAAGCAAGAATCTAAAAGTCCCCAGGGAATTGCAGAGTGAGGTGTCTGAAGCTCTAACTGGACATAAATAGACCATGCCTTATCCTGACGCTCACATGAAGGTGGGGCAGAAATGTTTATCTCTGGACACATAAAGTCTTGAGTAATTGATATATTTGTTGGAAGGCCCTCTTTTTGGAAACATATTCAGGTTACTCAGTTACTCATTCATCTCAGTTTTGGACCTAAAGTCATCTTAAGTCCAGCCAGAACTATAAATGATTAAAAAGGCCTGGTGAGAGAATTTCAGAACTTTTGAGGATTACTGGAACGAAGGGCTGCTTTGGGTATCTGTTGCATCTGTATCTCAGCACTTGAGGGCACCTTCTTTAACATCCCATAGGGTCAGGTGAGAATCTTGAAGGAGAGGTGTTATTTCAGGTATGGTGGCCTAGTGTTGGAGAAGGACTAGCAGAGCCAGAGGGACAGGTGAGAAGAGCGATCAAGCTAGAATCACTACCTAGCCACAAGTGAACTGCAGTGGTACCTTGGTACTCATCGCTAATTTGTTCTGGGAGAAGCGATGAGTACTATAAACGAGTACTGAGGAAGCTACCTGACTTACCGCATGGTCCTTTATTTCGGCTGGAAGGAGTAGCAAGTCATGAGGCAACTGATGCTAGCAAGTTATATTTTGCGTGTTAAGTCCGGAAGAAAGATTAGTACCAGGACAAGATTTTTGCTTCAAAACGCATTGAGTACTGAAGTGGACGAGTTTTGAAGCAGTCAAATACCAAGGTATGACTGTAAGTTCAACCCCCCTTGACTGCCATTGACCCATATCTAACTTTAACCAGGTGCTGATCATTAGTTGAGAAGATTCCTGTGCAGAAGTTTTTAGCAACAAGTCAATTAAGTTCTTGCCTGACACCTAGAGCCTTTTCATTTAATATATATATATAAGTCAGTTAATGTTCTCCAGGGTTTCTAAGGGGGCAGAGTCCAACATGAAAGATTAGCTTCTTGGACACTTTTACATAGCTTGTCTACATTGTAGTCTTTTGGCATTAAGTGAAAACCTTTTATTTTCAAATAATTTAAATAATTTTAGAACTATTTTTATTTCTAAGATCTTCAAATTATTATGCATTTTCTGCTTGTATAAGCCCTCATTGTCTGAGAGTTGTAAGAAGAGAGCTTCATTATTTGAGCAATGTAATATTTTTAATAAACATTATCTTTCATACTTAGCGTGGAAGAATGTCGCAGTATCATCACACAATTTGGTGTTGGGGAGGTTACAGCTGCCCAGGTTGCCAGGGTTTTGGGAATGATGGCTCGCACACACTCTGGATTGACAGATGGCATTCCATTACAGGTCAGTATTTAAAAGGGGCTTTAAAGGTAAAGGTTCCCCTGCATATGCGTGCTAGTCATTTCCGGCTCTAGGGACGATGCTCATTTCCGTTTCTAAGCCGAAGACGTCTCCATGGTCATGTGGCCGGCATGACTAAACGCCAAAGGCGCACGGAGCACTGTTACCTTCATTTATTCATTCATTCATTCATTTATTACATTTGTATGCCACCCGTTCCCGGGGGACTCCGGGCGGCTCACAACAAAACAAGATAAAAAGGAACAAATATTTCAAAATCCCAAATTAAAAGATTACAAATAATTACAAAGTGCTCCGTGCTAATTTCGACTCTCAATTCCAATGACTCACGGACCCCAAGCCTGCTGACAGAGCCAAGTTTTAGTGGCTCAACGGAAGGTCGGAAGGTCATGGATAACCCAGATCCCAGGGGGCAACTGATTCCATAGGGCGGGAGCAGACACAGAGAAGGCTCTCCACTGAGGGCCCGCTATCCTACATTGCTTAGCCAACGGGACCTGGAAGAGGCCGACTCTGTGGGCTCTCACAGGGTGATGGGAGGAAGACGGCAGGAAGCGGTCCTGCAGGTAACCTGGTCCTAAGCCATGAAGGCTTTAAAGGTTATGACCTGCACTTTGAATTGCACCCACTGGAAGCCAATGTAGCTTGCGCAAGATAGGTGTCACAGGTGAGTACCTGGGTACCTCCGCGATAACCCGCATGGCTGCATTCTGGACCAGCTGTAGCTTCCGAATGTTCTTCAAAGGCAGCCCCAAGTAAAGCGCTTCCTACCAAAGTGGTCCCTATTTTTCTACTTGCATTTTTTACGTGCTTTTGAACTGCTAGTTTGGCAGAAGCTGGGAGAAGTAATGGGAGATAACTCCATTACACAGCACTAGACATTCGAACCGCTGAACTGCCGACCTTCTGTGCTATGATTGGGTGGAGGTGTGTTCTGATTGGCTGGGGACGTGGCTGTGCTCTGATTGGCTGGGGGTGTGGCTGTGCTGGGATTGGTCTGAGTTGCGGGGGAATTTGAGCTGGTGGGTCTTGTTGTTGCTGTTTGGCTCCGTGTTTATGGTCATGCCACATGTTCAGAGTGGGAGTCATTTTGCTTCGTGTGTGGATTGGAGGAGTTTGAAGTGGCTAATGATGCAGCTGTGGTCTGGCTTCTTGTTTGTGGTCGTGCTCTGTCATCGGTGTGGGTTTGGGCTTGCTTTTTGAGGGGCTGTGTGGTGGTGATGTTATGTGTTGTTTTTGTGAGTTTGGGTCCGGTGTCATTTTTTTGTGGCAGGCTTCCAAATGGCTGGCAGGCGGGAGGTATCATCTCATTTATTCATGCTGTGGGGGCATTTTTTCTATCTCGATGGCTTTTCTGATTGTTCTCTTGTTAAAGTGTTCAATTTTGGCGATAGTTCTGGTTTTTTTAAAGTCAATATCATTTTATGTGGCTTTAAGGTGAGACAACAACAACAACAATAACAACAACAACACTTAGACTTACTGTATATACCACTTCACAGTGCTTCCCAGCACTCTCTAAGCAGTTTACAGAGTCAGTATATTACCCCCAACAATCTGGGCCCTCATTTTACCATGTATGATCCATATACTGTACACTCTTCAACGACTCAACCAATTTCAACCAAACTTGGTATACTTATTACTGATAACTTACCTTCCGGGAACAAACACTCTGGTGGTCGTTGGGGGGGTCTATGTCTCCTAAAATAAGTGCTGATAGTGCTGACTCCTTCACAGTGCCAATAATGCTGATGCCTTCACAGTAGTCCACAAGGGGCACCAGAGAGCAGTGTGTCGTCATGCATGGCACATGTGCAGTACAGGCCAGCAATATTTGTAACTGGAGGTGGCGGCCGTCAGGAGGAGGCAGTGGCAGAGGCGGCAGGATGAGGTTGGGCCAGGTGGGGCTGAGTGGCGACAAAGGATGTGCCCAGCTGTCGGCGGCCATGACTGGAGTGCAAAAGAGAATGGGCCGATCAGCCACAGCTGGCCAGTGAGTGAGTGAATCAAAAGCAAGCTTTGGCATCTGGCAGCAGATGCAGCCCCTGCGGGCGCACCTCCTGTTTCTCTTCCCTGGCTTTGTGGCACAGACACATAGAGCATCAGGCCCTATTATACCCAGACAAAGCCGGGTTATCAGCTATTTTTACAATATTTTCCAAAAAATGCTATTGAAACATTATTGGTGTGAAAGAGAGATGACCATGGATTTGTAAGGGCTTGTGGAGCCCATGGAGACCCTGTTGCAAACTTCTTAATTATACACAATTCAGCAGGAAAAAAAAAATATGAGAATACTGCTGAAAACAAGACTTAGTCACGGAGCTATTGTATTATTGTAGTAGCACTACCCACAGTTGTAAATAATGCCAATCTCCTGCTATCCCCTTAGGATTTGGTATTAGGATTCATAGAGAAGTTGAGATCATCTAGCATCATATATTTCATTGAACCTCTTGAAAGTACAAATTAAATTTGCTTCTTGGTGAAAGAAATAAAAGAAGCTTTGAACTGAAGTTGTAACCGCAAAAATCATAGCAGAAGGCAGACTTCAAAAACCTGAAGAGCTAGATTCATAAAAACTTATTTCCTAGGTTAAGTTCAGGTTTCCTTAGTAACAGGTCTGTTTCCTCATACTTTATTGTCTCTGAAATTATCCATCATGGCTTCTTTATTCTGTTCTTTGATGTGTTACAAGCCAGGAGATAATTTAAAGGCTCTTTGGCTGAGTTTATGTTCCAAGAAGCCTTCATAGAATGGTAATTACAACAAGTTGCCACCTATTTGATTGAATCTCCTCACACCCTCTAACATTGAAGAACATGGAATAATACAGGGGGAATAGACCTTGGAAGTCTTCTATTGTAAACCGCTGCTCAAGCAGGAGACCCTATACCATTTCAGACAAATGGTTTCCCAGCCTGCTTTTGAAAGCTTCCCATGATGGACCACCCGCAACTTCTGAAGGCAAGCTGTTCCATTGGTTTATTGCTCTCACCATTAGGAATTTTCTCCTTAGTTCTAGTTTGCCTCTCTCCTTGGTTAGTTTCCATCCATTGTTTCTTGTCTTGCCTTTTGGTTCTTTGGAAAATAGTTTGACTCTCTCATCTTTGTAGGAGCCCATCAAATATTTGAACACAGCTATCATGTCTCCCTTAGCCCTTCTTTTCATTAAACTAGACATACCCAATTCCTGTAACTCTTTGTATGTTTTGGTCCTTCGTCCCCCTAATCATTCTTGTTGCTCTTCTCTGCACTCTGGCTGACTATTTACTATTTGCCCATCTTACAAGGACTTTTTTTTAAAAAATGTATGTATGTATATAAAAACAGAAATGTTTATTACTCTAAAAATCTTTAATGGCAGCTGAGTACCAAACTCAATGTACAACACAGTAACAGCATCTTACAGGGTTACATTAATGTGTGCCTGGAGGCACAGCCATGTCCTTAAAGCTCTTCATAAAGCTAGCAGGGTCATGGCTTATCTCAGGGGTTATGGTGTTCCAACATATATTACATCTAAGACTGCCACATTTTTTTTTTGCTTCTTCCAGTTGTGTTTTGTTGCTGATCTTGAAACTGTTGGAAAGTCTGTGTGTGTGTATGTGTATGTGTGTGTGTGTGTGTGTTTTATCATGCTTCTCACTTAGTTTTCCTCCAAGAAAGATGAAATATATGTTTTTACCTAATTAAATTAATAGAAAACCAATGATCCAAGCCAAAGACTCTTTACAGTACATGTGAGCAAAGAACTGAAATGCCTGGAGTCAGTATCTGCTTCCCTTGAAGTCCAAAGAGGTTAGATTAAAAGTTTCAAATACATGAAGATCTCAATTAGGATTCAGCCTTGACTTAGAACAGTATGCTTCGTTATACAGTTGCCTGCCATTTGTTCCTGCCCCCAAAAGGGTTGCCTTAACTAATATCTTTCTTAAAATGACTATTATAACAATTTTTTAATTGTAAAGGCACAACTCATCTCGCTAAAGAAGCACTCTTCAACCTGATGCTCTTTCTGTGAATTGGATCACAGCTCCCATTATCCATAATCATAAAAAGGAAACATCAGATTGGGGAAAAGTTGCTCTTACACAGAAGAGAGGGAGGGAGAGATTCAAGCTAGAAACACATTTCAGGTTCTTTAAAGTCCATATTTTGTTTATGATTTATTTATGTTTCTTCAGTTAGCAGAAAAAAATCTATTTGACAGCCTGTTTTTAATTTTCCTCAATCCTCAAATCTTCAATTAATTCCAACTGCAATTGCAACAGCCCACATGAAACATGAAATTAACTCCTGAAAAAGGTTTTCGATTTGGCATTTTTTTCTTAAAAGTCCAAAGAGAGAATGTCCGC
>JANHFQ010007302.1:489195-507115 GCA_032468035.1 Aparallactus werneri | reverse complement strand
GTTGCATCAGATAGAGGAACATGACTCAAATGAAACATGATGTTACTGAACTCCTAGACTGGGGTGCAGCTAAGCACACATCTGGCTTTCCTGAACATGTCACCATTCTCAAGAATGGTGACATGTTCAGGAATTAGAGCAGAGCATGTTCAAGTTAGAGCACAGCAGAAACACTGAGGAACAGAGTTCTCCATTGCACTTTTGCACTGTTAAAACTGTTATTAATAGTTGAGGACTACAGAACCCAAAATGTTGACTGGGGAAATACAGGATGGGAGAGGTTAAATCAAAGGCAGCTGCCTTGTTTTAAAAACTTTAGAAAAACCAGTCATAGATCTCCTACATCCTGTGTGTAGCTTGGCTCAGAGTCTACAACAACTGGCAACAGTATAATTATGTAGAGAAAACAGGTTAATATTAGAGGATTAAGAAATGATGCCTTTGAAATATTCAGGAAATCTGCTCAATTCAGCTGACCAAAAATTAGGACCAACTTCATTCTCCCATGACTTCCTAATATCTACCTCAGCCTTTTCACAATCATCTGGTCAATTATTGCACATCCCCCATCCTCAAGTATGTTTCTATATTCATTTCCTAAATATACCCACGAGGGAAAAATTAGGGTGGTAGCTGAAAAGCCAATATTCATTTGGGAGGACACCTTGCATACAAGTTTTATTTTTGTATTTGTATATGTATGTGTGTATGTGTGTATATACATTAATATCTACTGTTGCGCACATTCCAAAGTCATCTTCGGTGATATAGATGGATATATAAATTGAATAATTTGTCACCAAATCTGCTTCCTCTTTCTGTTCCTTCTGTTTTTTCTCCTAAATGCTTGGGAGAGTCTTACTGCATTTGGAAGCTTTGAGATTTACAGTTAGACCCTAAATCAAACGAGAGCAGTATGAATCATCCAAGGCGATTCAGGATGTTCTCCAGGTCATCAATTCAGTGTCCTAAGGAAATTGTCTTATTATGCATATCCCTGATATATTTCCCTTGTGGCTACACTAATCCCAACAGAATTTGTGCATTTGCTTGTACAATATCGTGGAATGTAATAAATTTATTCTAAGTATCCCTTTTCTGAAACTGAAATCTTTCTTGGTACAAAAATATATTGGAGGTACACTTTAATTACCATGTCACTTAAGTATTTCTCTGTACATACATTTTTTCTGTTATGCTGAGCACCCTTACAAAATTGATATGAGAAATTAAGTTATCAAATTTTGTCAAGTTAAACCAAACTTTCTTTTGTCTTTTAATATTTTACATTGCACAGTTACTGTCCAATAAGGTCAAAACATAGAAATATTCCACTCTGGCAGAAATACACTTTATTATTTTAGTTCTTTATTTATATCTTGCCTTTATCGTTTTTATAAATAACTTAAGGTAGCGAACATACCTAATACTCCTTCTTCCTCCTGTTTTCCCCACAACAACAACCCTGAGAAGTGGGTTGAGTTGAGAGAAAGTGACTGGTCCCGAGTCTCCGAGCTGACTTTTCATGGCTAAGGTGGGTTGTCTCACAGTCTCCTGGTTTCTAGCCTGTTGAAAGTTATGTTATACTAAGACCACAGCCAACTTTTAGTAGATGTTCCTCAATATCTCATACTTGCTTTGGCATATACTGAACCTAGCACAGAATGAAACTTGACAACCAAAGTAAAACATGCTTAGTTTGTAGATATGCAACATTTATCTCTAATTTTACACTTAAAAGTATGAGTGAGGGGACAGTCAGTGCAGTGACATATAGAATTCAATTCTATTACATTGAAATGTAAAATATTATTCTGAGTCCTGATATAAGAATTAGTCCTACTATTTTTCTGGCTCTGAAATGGTCAGACATTCTGCCAGCTACTGATACAGTTAAGGTAACTGAATGTCAAGATTTGCACAGCATCCTTTTGTTCTGTACTCATAAAACTGGCACTTCCTTTGCAACATTTTTCAAGACTCTTCAAAGATATTCCAGGAAATGACTAGTTCTTTTAGGCTGTTTCCCTGTTAGGGACTATCAGTTACTCATCCTTAAGGCCGTGTAAAGGCTGACCTCATTACTATTAGATAGACATAACAATAGTTGGATGGCTATAGAAGATGCTATAAATCACTATGGGGAAAAGGACTAGTGCAACCTCCCATCTTGTATTCTCCAGAGGTGCAAAGATGACAGTTCCTGGAATTCTTCAAGAACAAAGCAATAATATATTTATGATTATGATATATGATTGGGGTGCTTTTGTTGTTTTTGTACAATTGATTGTCACTTGGCCTGATTTATATATTTAATACAGACAGTCGCATACATTTTATGAATAAAGCAAAGAATTTACAGTATTACTAGTGCATATGATACAATATTACTAATGCATATGATACATAATTTTCCAATGTTTACCTATACTGCGTATGGTATATAATGGCTCTTGAATCCCTCTGACAGACAAGCTAAGGTCAGGCATCAGTTGGCCTGTTCAATCGTCAAAAATATCAACATCTTAGAAGCCGCCAACAGACTATTACAACCACATGGAATCAGCATAGTACACAACTAACCAAAACCTTTCCAAACATCCTTAGTAAACCAAAAGCCCCAGAAATAAAAACAGTAACTATCCACAACATACAGTGTAAAGACTGCAACAGCAGCCACTACATAGGAGAAAAGTGAGAAGAGTAGCAAACCACATCCATGAACATTAACTATCAGTCAGAAGACACGATGAAAACTTTTTAATTTCCTAGTATATGGACAGACATAACCATAATTTCAACTGTGAAACTGTGAACATCCTAGACCAAACGAAGTTCAAAACCACTAGAGAATTCCTGGAAATCATCAATGGACACATCGATAAAATAAAATATACATACTGTGCAAAAGAGACAAGCAACAAGCCAAAAGAGACAAGGAGCAATCCCCACCAGCAATCAGCACTCAGATAAGCATAGGTTAACACCAACATTAACTTCAGACCAACAATCAAGAAGTAAACAATATCCCAGTTAAGAAAATGCCAAACAAGCTAATGGTAAACAGGCTTACCAAAGAACCTCCAAGAACACTGACAGGGCATGCCATACTAGAATGTAAATTGATTACATACCCCCATTCCTTACTAGCACTGATGCTTTTTACCTAGTTTGGGTAATGAAAGTCTGCAAAAAAACAACCAAGCTCAGAGAGCACCGAAGATTCCTCACTTCAACCTGAGCTACAAATATTCTCCTTTATCAGTATCAATTGGCTTGTGCTAAAGCAGGGGTGTCAAACTGGATTTTTTTGAGAGCTGGATCAGCATAGTTCTCCTCTGCAAGCTGGCTGCGGGGGGGGGGAGGGACAGGACAGATGCTTCCTGCAGCACTTTGCTGGCCAAAACGGGATGCCCCCTGTACCCCATCAGCAAAATGCTGCAGGAGGCCTTGCAGGGTGAAAATGGCTGCCAGAGGCACCCCAGGCCAGTCCTTTGCTGTTTCCAGGCCGGCCCTGCAGGCCAAATGTAAGCAACCCACAGGCTAGATTTGGCCCATGGGCCTTGAGTTTGATAGCCCTGTGTTAAAGGATTAAGACTTCAGTTTCAATTTCTGATGTCTATATGGATAGATTCATATTATGACCTTGCCAATCATTCCTTTGGATTAGATGTAATGCCTAGTTACTAACATCACAAGACTCATTTAACATACTTGGAAGTAATATGGAAATGGTGTGCCATTGTTTTTTTGGGGGGTAAAGTCTAATGTAGTTTTCAGGTCTGGGATTTCCTGGCATTTTCCCATGCAGTATTAATCAGGTCCAATCCTACTCTTTGCATAAAAGGTCAGCTGGTTGCTTATGCCAATTCCAAGGATACCAAAAGTACTGGTAAGAAATGTCTCATGCTTTGTAAGTCAGTACATGTACCATCTCCGATAGGGAGCTGAATGATAACTTGTCAATCTTTTTAAAATAGCCTATGCAATACATTGTGTTTGGGATACTTCTGAGGCCATGGTAACATATCCTGAATTCTTGATGCCACAGCTATGATGAATTTTCCCAAACAACACAAATGGAATTCTTCCCGTACTTTTGTTTTAAGGTCAAATTCCCTTTTTGTGATATGCATGCTTTAGCCGCTCAGTAATGTTTTTCTTACTCATCACCAGGATATGTATGCAATCATTTGGTTTTCTCTTAACTTCTTGTTTTACCTTAAGCTCACATTCCTTGTCGTCAGACTGAACACGGATATTTATTCTTTTTTAGCCTTATGGAAGTGGATAACGGTACTAATATAGTAACATATAATAAAATGAATAGAGAGGAAGAGATGAAATAAAACAGAACTGCCTTTACAGTATGCCTTCAGAGAAAATGGGATTCTTGAGACCAAGTCTGCTTTCTGTTCTGAGTTGAATAGTGTAGTATTTGCTGAATTTCTGCCTCTCCTTGGGAGAATTGGACAGTAATTTACCATTTGTGAAATCTCTATAAATTATCCAAAGTAGATGTTTATGCACAATAAATGTCATGATTCTTAGTTCTCTTTCCCATAGACATTACAGATTTAGTATTCAATTCAGCAGAACCAACTAAATATGTGTGGCTCTCTTTTTCTCTCTTGGTGGTATAAGCCTCTCTCTTCCTTCTCTCTCTCCTTTTTTTTGGTTCTTGTCATAATGATCTGCTAAATACTGAACCTTTAAAACCTGCCACCAGAGCAGAACTAAATATCATTCATCTTTCCTGTCATGCCAATGGTATTTTGGGAAGTAAATGATGGTAAGAAATGAAATATATCTTTGCACTGTTTATTTTCTTTTAAAAATGCCATCTATTTGAAGCTGCTTACAGAGCTAGAATTATGAAGAGATGGACGATGGATGAGTGGTGGGAATGCATGAGTGAAAGTCAGAGATCCATAGAAAAACCAGTTCATCACATTGTTTTCTAATTCATCACAACTCCATTGACAAGTCTTATTAGATAAGGTACATTTGTTATTTTCTTAAAACTTTTCCTTGCAATTCATCAATTTCAAAAGTTAAATGATATTCTATTTTCTGCTTATTTAGAAGCTTTAGAACCTTTGTTGTTCGGTATTATTTTTGATATTTTGATATTAAAATATGCTCTCTTCAGTTTCAGACTGAATCTCAATATTTTCATTACCTGCTCAAAGAACCTCCAAGACAAAGAGTCTAGAGGCAACATAGGAAAGCATGCCCAAATATTATTTTTTTAGTGGCATATCCTCAAAAAAGTCTTCTTTTTTTCTCAGCTTACACCTGAAGCAGCTTAAAGTAATGTTTAGCTATTTCAGTTTTAAAGGAATAGCTTTCTTTTTCTCTCAACTCAGTGTTTGTCATGGATACTTTTAACCATGGCTTTACTGATGATACAGCTGAGGTTTGGGATCTGCCAATCTCCTATGGTATTGTCACTGCTATAGGTATCCCCCCCTCCAATTCATGGCCATTTGACTTGGGTGGCAAAAGAGATTAGACACCTAACATCCACAGAGCCACCCATCCATCTGTAATATCTAAATGAGGCTTTATTATGCACACAAGTTTGGAACCTTTCTGACAGGAGATATGGATTAAATGTGCTTTCTAAACATGAGTTTAGCATTCTTAAAAAGTTGGTTTGAACTGGGAAACAGAGTTTCTGTCACCAATGAGTACATTATAGGCATTTTTCTACTCCAATAGTCTATCTCTTGTTAGTATTGCTGTCTTGCAGCATCAGTTGGTGGTGGTTCATTGTTGATTGCTTTTTCATGCTCCACTCTCTACCATTCCTCCATGCTTATGACCTGTCATTCAGGTTATTTGGGGATATGATATGACTTTAGCACTCTTTCAGAATACTCCATGCCTGCCACCTGTTGGGCAACAGGTGGCTGGACCAAGGGTTTTAATTATTTGTCTATACTCACTCTTTCTATTCACCATAAGTTAAAGAAGGCAAATAATGAATCCTTCCACTTCACACATTGGAATATGGTATTTGTGGGGTTGAGGAAACAAAGCTTGGAAAATCTACCATTTTCTTTAACATGCCCTATATTAAACCTGTAAGAGCAGCACTACTCACTAGCCTCATTATTGAAGCAGAAGAGGTATAAGGGCAATGAAATTTGCAGAAAATATGACTTCAGCAACAGAGTGATCAATGCCTGGAATACTTTACCTGACTCCGTTGTTACATCCTCAAACCCTCACAGCTTCAACCTCAAACTATCTACTGTGGTTCTCACCCCCATTCCTAAGAGGTCTGTAAAGAGGGCATGCATGCATGCCTACCGTCCCTGTCTTACTGTCTTCAATTAACCGTATAAACTTTCTTTGTTCATGTTTTTACTTACCGGTATACCTATTCCTGTTATCTTGTACAT
The DNA here is from genome assembly GCA_032468035.1 of Aparallactus werneri. Lineage (NCBI taxonomy): Eukaryota > Metazoa > Chordata > Lepidosauria > Squamata > Lamprophiidae > Aparallactus > Aparallactus werneri. The sequence continues at coordinate 500,705 of JANHFQ010007302.1, read as the reverse complement.
GTTTGACAAAAAAATAAAATAAATAAATAAATACATCAGGAGGAGGAAAAGAATGAAACTGATGTGTATTTACCAGACTAAAGTTTTAAAACTCATTCCCAAAATACATTTTCCTAAAGAAATAGCAGAGCCTGGGGGTGAACAATACCATCCAATGGTGCTTGATCAGTTTTTGGTTACAACAGTTACAGTATTGGTTTGATTTGATTTGGTTTTGATTTTTTAAAAGGTTGTTTACTGCTGTCACCTCTTGTTCTATACCTGTCCCAAGATCAAATGTTTGTTCTGCAAATATTAGCAGAAAATATTTATACCACTAAATATACATAAAATATTGATTTTAAGGAAATATAATGATTAAATTTGACTCATATAATTGATCTATGTGTGTAAGGTTTTTATCCTGGAGAAAAAGTGTATTTAATTTCTATATTTATAGGCTACCTGTCATCTTGGGAGCTCAAGATGGCATAGTTGGACATAGGACAAAGAGAAGGAATATTGGACAGAAAAATTTGTTGAAGGAGTATATCACACAAATTGCATTTTATAGGGAGAGAAGACATACAGCTTTCACTGAAAGCTAGGAAAATATGAAATGCATCCAAATGTACTAATCAGAAAGCTTAATCAGGAATAATATGACTGATTATTTGTCTGTTTGATTGGTTGACTGACTGACAGTCAATCCATACATAGTTATTTTTCCATTTTATTTGCCCAGAATTAAAATGAAAATGTGATTGGAGGAAATATGAAATGGCACCAGCTCTTTCAAAGAAATCTATCTGTAGTTCAATGTCTGGCCTGGATACTTCAGTCAACCTATTTGATCACTGACTGAAATAAACATGATCGTATCACCTGAATCATATCATCTGAATATTTGATGAAAAGTAGCTGACCAGCAGCATCTGGATATTTGCAACCTGGATATGGTAGCTCTAGTTAGAGGGCTTAAGATTGTTTGGGTTGTAAAACAGCATTTTAGAACTGAAGCTGAAAATCAGGAGTTGTGGGTATATTTACAGTATAATGAGCTGGGAGTGCAATGTCATTTACTCTACCTTCTACATCAAGCCACAATAAGATCCTTTTCCTCTTAAAGCGGAGTCTCCTACAAACTTTAATAATTGGGCAGGTTTTGAAAATGATTTCTCAGATATCAGGTTCTAAGCAATTTAGAACATGTAAAGGTAACTCCAACATCTTGAAGCAAGTCCCATAATCAATTGATGAATCTTTGTGAGTGCAAAACTTTTAAAATTAGAATAATTTGACTGCAAAGACACTCTGCTGCCATGTATTGCCCTATTTCAAGTTTTTAATGTGCTCTTCAAGGATAGCTTGATCTAGAATATATTTCTCTAGTCTAGACAGCATGTCTGGCTTAGACATCTAGTGAATTAGATGAAGTCAAAACTGATTACAGATGCTTAATGCCATCAGCAAAAACTTCAGGAACAATACAAGATTAAGAGACACTGCCTAGCCATGCACCTGATCCTCAGTGGATGGCACAGTCGCTTCTAAAATAGACCGAGACTCAATCTCCAGACTAGGCTTTCTAGACAAGATCAAAAGAAATCCTTATTGACACAGTTATTTAGGAATAGTCAGTTAAATAAAAGCATCCAAAGCTGGCAGTTATCACAGTAATGGGAAGCCATCTTTTTAAGACGGCCAGCATCTGTGAAGTTGCTGGGTTCTAAGAATTTGGAAGGAACATCTGGTAGTCATCTGTACAGTACTTGTAATCCCCTCCCATGACTACCTTTAATTCTTTGCCACAAAACGTTGAGAAGATATATAGCTGGGTATATACATCTGTTCATGGAGAAGTGCTTCTTACTTCACTGGGCACACCTGGAATGGTGATGTAAAGCCATAAGAAAGCTGTTTGCTTTGCTTACCAGCCTAAATATATACTGGCCAAGTAATATATGAATAAAAATCTCCACTGAGAGTGTGCTTTGTTTAAACAACAAAAATTGCCAACCATTCTTTCAACTAATATTTGTAGGATTGTAAATAAAGTTCTTTTTGACTAGCAAATGAAGCACGTTGTTGACATAGGGCTTAGCAGAAATAGTAATAATTTTCCACAGGATATGGGAAAAATCCATAAATCAGAAAGTGTGGTCTGACAAGTTTCTTGCTCTCCATAGCATAAAGAATGGGTGGGGTTCTTCAAAGGAAATAGGAAATAATATATCGGAATAAAAGATGATCCACATAGTTTTTCGAAGTTGGAAGAATCTTTGAATTTTGGCCCAGGGTGTTATTATACAACAATAGATGGTTAGATTATTTCTTATTATTATTATGATTATGTAATTACTGGTAATATTATTAAAACTGGTCTCATTATATTTGTCTTTTTTCCATTTTTACAGTGCCATCTTTCAGATAAACTGAGTTTAGAAGCCCTTTGCAGGCAGGATTACTCTATCTGTGATTACAATCATATGGAAGGAGCATGTCAGAATGACTTGCTTACTGTTTTATTTATGACAATGCAAATATATTAACATGTATAGAAATATTAAGATCCCACTCAAAATAGACCGTTACAATGTTCTAAACTCAAATTTGAACCCACAATATTAAAACACACACACACACACACACACACACACATTTTGTTTGTGGAGGACAATATTCTAGAAAATAATCTGAAAACTAGAGAGTGCATTTCATGCAGTGGTTAAAGTGCCAAGTTAGAACCTGGGAGACCATGAGTGTCAAACCTGCCTTAGGCATAAATCTACCTAGAGACTCTGGGACAGTCACTCTCTCTAGGGCCTTAGGAAGAAGCTGGCAATGGCAAAGCTCTTCCAAAATCTTGCCAAGATAACTGCAGGAATTGGTCTAGGCAATATCCAGGAATCAACATCGATTTTGAAGGCACAAAACCAAAACAAATTCTGAAAACACCTGTTTTTGCCTTGTTATGCAAGATTTTGTTTTCTGAAGTGAAATGTTTAAACAGCAATGTTTTATGCTAGCCCTGGCAGGATTCTATTTATACACAAATTATGGATGGGAGACAGTGGAAAAGGGATCTTCATACAGTGCAGGCTTTTAGCAATGTTCAGGTTTCCTGGAAAAGTGGGTGGGTACAGAGCACTTAAATGCAGGTAGAAGCCAAGTGTAGACACATTCAGGGCTCATTTAGCGAAGCCAACAATAAAGTCAAAACCAGGGACTGCAATAAATAAAATAAATGCAAAAAGCAGAATGTTCAGAAAGAGCTGCTCAAACCCATATCAATATAAAAATACTTCGTTTGCATCTGGATCCTAGTGTTCCAGCTTCCAACAATAATTCATTGCACTGAAAAAGCAAACTGGAGGAAATTTAACACAAAACCCATGACTTCATACAGAGGGAAAAAAGAGAGGCAAGGTTTACTGATCAAGACTAGTCAATCTATTTCACAGAAAAGGGAAACTAACAAGATAATGATGCAGAGTAGATAGAAAAAGGGGAAAAGAGAAGAAAAGAGAAAAATCAGAGTTTCCCAGTTTCCAGCATTCCTACATACAGTACAGCCATAGTCATTGATATGATTAACGAAAATAGAAGAATCAGAAGGGGGGAAATGAAACATTAAAATAGAGAAAATGAGGGTAATATATTGCAGACTTATTAATATATTCCGAAGCTTCCCACTTAAATAAAAATAAGAAAGTTAGCAAAGAATTTTCCAGCTGCCCCCCTCCAACCAACATACAGCTGCAATTCTCAGAGCAAGCAATAAATTTTATAGCAGCTGGATCCTTCTGGTCTCCTCTGATAATGTGGGAAGAACTTTTCATGCATCAGTTTAGTCATGGTGCCTTGCATGAATGCCCTATTCAGAAGCAAACACCTAGAACCTGATTCCGTGTCCGATTCATGGTCAATTCCATTCGTCAGAAAGAACCAATCCTGGAGGTTTGTTTTGTCAGTTTTGCAGATTAGGACCTACGTTCACAAAGCTACTAAAACGTTTCTTCATTGGGAAAAAGAGTTGAGAAGTCTCTTCTGTCTAAGCCAGGGATGCACTTGACACCTGTTGGTAAGCACAGTATTAATAATTAAAAAATAAACATTGATATGGGAATGATTTCACAAAGGCTTCATTTGTGCAATATGACAAGGAAGCAAAGATTAAGAATATGCCAGCAATGCAAAAAAACAACAACCCAAAAACCAAAAGAAATTGAAAAGACGCCTTATTGATAATGGGCTCGTTGTACAAGTGAATGGAAAGAGGCAGAAATGTATTCATAAGCATCTTAATATGTATGTTCAATGTATGGAGATTTCTAATATCCTTAACTTATAAAATATTATTTATTTGTTTGTTTGTCATACATGTACAGGATAGCAAGTATAAGTATAAGCATAAACATGAACAAAGAAAGTATATACAGGTAAATGGAAACAGTAAGACAGGGACGGTAGGCACACTGGTGCATTTATGCACGTCCCCTTTACGGACCTCTTAGGAATGGGGTGAGGTCCACAGTAGACAGTTTGAGCTTGAAGCTGTGAGGGTTTGAGGCTATAACAACTGAGTCCACTAGAGCATTCCAGGCATTGACCACTCTGTAATTTCTGCAAAATTATATATTTATAATTTATAAATATAATGATAATAATACTTAGACTTATATACCGCTTCACAGTGCTTTCCAGCAATCTCTAAGTGGTTTACAGAGTCAGTATATTGCCCCCAACAATCTGGGTCCTCATTTCACCGACCTCAAAAGGATGGAAGTTTGAGTCAACCTTGAGCCTGGTGGGATTGGATCTCCCAAACTGCTGAAGTCAGCAGAGGTAGTAATATAAAATAAGTTATATTTTAAAAAGAAGTATATTTTACTTAATATTTATATAATCCTCCCCCCTCCCAATTTATAGGTAGTCCTTGACTTATGACCACAATTGAGGCTGGACCGTCTGTTGCTGAGAGATGCAATCATTAAATTGTGCCTTATTGTGTGCCCTTTTTTGTTGCAGCTGTTAAGCAAATTACATTATTCATTGAGTGAATCTGTTTTTTCCCTTTGAATTTGCTTATTGGAAGCTCCCTAGGAAGGTGGCAAATGGTGATGACCTAGATATGCTGCAACCATTGTAAATAGATGCCAGTTGCCATGTTCCCAATTTGGATCATGTGATCACAGGAGTACTTCATTGGCCATACATATGACAGTAATCATCAGCAACTTTTTTTCAGTTCCTTTACAACTTCAAATGGTCATTAAACGAATGATTGTAAATCAAGGACTACTTGAAGAATTGATACTGTTTTAAAAACTACTTTGGGCAGATTTTACAAAATCTATATGATTATTGACTCATATGGTAAATATAGAAGGGACATGGAAGAAATAATCTGTCTACGTTCACACAACATACATAAGTCTGATCCAGAAACAGGACCACTGCAGACCTTAGGGGGGAAAAAAGGAACAATTATCATTTGGAATGGGCCAAGAGGACACAAAGTTGTCTGCCAATCCAAGCCCAGAAATTATATCAAATTAAGTTTCCTATAGTTCCCACATAGTATTCGCTAATTTAATTCTTGAAGAACCTTTGCCTGAATTAGATTATATCTTACCTGCCATTAGAAATCCCTTTACATTAACAATAGCAATGTTAATTTTGCTCTGTAGAACAATCTAGACAAGGTTGAACACTTTCTGATCTGTTTGTATCAACGGGAATGTTAAGTATGTACTTACTGTAACTTTCAATGTAATGCAATAGTACTAAATTACAAGCATTATGTCTCATGGGTCTTACTCTTTCTTTTCTGAGGGAAAATGTGATGCACTGACAATACTTATTTCTGACAGATGCTTTCTTAACATTTACTTCAATGGGGAAAAATAATAATGTACAGATATGTTAAAAGAGGAGAAGCACAGCCAGTGAGCCTCATAGTTTGGTCCCAAGGGTTTTTCTAAAAATATTCTTTATTTAACCCAGTAAATCAAGATTGATTGGTTTATCGGCTATTATTATTATGTGCTGACAAAATAACTTGCTTATCTTACATAAAAATCATTGCTTCACAAAACCCTTACAACTACAGTTTATAACCATGGGTCTCCATCTTTTCACCCTCAACATTTATATGGGGTAGGGAGTAATACATATTCTTGTTTAAACTAATTTTAAAAAAACCACAAAACCACAAGACTGTGTTTCTTTATTGAAGAGTTTAAATATCTTGATTTGTGACCGCAATATTGGGCAATGCAGTGCATAATATTTGAAATGCAAGTACAATTAATTCTTGAATATAGACAAAATAAGTCATATGTAAATATGTGTGTATGGGTGCATGAATAAATGATTAACAATACTTTTAATATTTTTTTAATTTTTATTCACATTTTTATGCCACCCAACTCCTGAATATATACTGATCTCATTTGCTTGTGGAGAAAAAAAGTCATTGCAGTGCGCATCTATTGATTTTGTTTCTAATTGATCTGTAAGGTACAAATTATAGAAGGAGGAAGAGAGACTTGTTATAAGAATCAGCATAAACGCTTTCAAACTTTAGTGTCGGAAAAGACTCATGAAAATGCTCTGGACAGTCAAGAAAACAAATGAATCTTTGAACATGTCAGTTTAGACACTAATGACCAAATTCAAATAATCATACTTTGGATTTACTATGTGGAGAACTAGCTCTCTCTGTGTGTGGAGAAGTCTATAATACTTGAAAAATCAGGTCAGCTGCCCTGCATCCTATGGGAGTTGGGCAGCCTATAAATTTTAATAATAAATAAACTAAATAATAGGATCATCAGAAATAAGGTCAATAGACTCAATTACATTGGCAAGCGATGCATTGTTGGAAGGCCTGAAAGTTGAGGTTAGGGAACAGATCTTCCTGGACAAAATTTATTCAAGTGGTCATTGGAAGTCAAGACCACCTTGATGGCACATAATCATCAATCAATCAATCAATCTTTAACTTAGTTTTCTGTATTGACTGCTCACATGGCCATATTGGTATGGGCTATCTTTGGGAATGTGATTTCCTCTAGCCAAGCCATAGGTGAAAGTAACCAAATTCCAGGTGAAATGCATGTCTTACACCTTCTTTAACAAAAGGCCATTTCCTGTTGTTTCAGTACTAGCCTCAGCCTCTCCTTTTCTATTTTCACCCGTTTGATCATCAGTTCTAAGAATGCATGATGGTCAATCTTCAGGAACCCAAATGGAAACTTCAGAGTAAAGTCTTCCTGACAAGCTGAGCTGAGAGAATTGTAAGAAATTAGGAGCTCCTCACTCTCTTCAAATTTGATAGACGCTACCTTCATATCCATACTCAGAGATTCTTATATCTCTTTTCTGATCATTAACCAAAACTACAGCATCGGAGGTCATCATGCTGCTATATTCTGTCTGGTTCATTCCTTTGGGGCAGGAGTTATTAACCTGCCTTCTATCTTAATTTATTTGGACCATATATTCCTATTATTCTTTGACTGTTGGCTTGTTTCATAGAGATTCTTTCTCTGGAGATCACAATGTAGATTTGTCTTTACTGTCAGAACATATGAATAGGACTTTAAAGTTGTAACACTATTGCTGGGCAGATCATTGTCATCCTAAGAATTATACAGTGTTGGCTTCTTATAGTTTGTTTTAGAGAAACAAACCCTCCAAAGATCCCTTTTCTCCCTTATGTTGCATTCAGTCTTATTATCTCTATCTTTCTGGATGAGTTATAAAAATACTCAGGGAATACATATTCATTCCCCTTCTATCCATCGGTTACTACAGATTTCTCCTTGATCTGCAGTGGCCTTGAGATCCACAAGTACATTTCCTTGTATATTAAATGTTCCATGCAAATAAATTACCGTATTTTTCAGAATATAAGACGCACTGGAGTATAAGACGCACATTAGTTTTAGGGGAAGAAAACAAAAGGGGAAAAATCTGCACCCCCCTCCAACTCCACATTGCCTGATCATCTCTTCCCACCTTCATGTCTTCCCAAGAAGGCTGACAGGACTGACAAAAAAAAGCTGAATTCACTGTCTTTTTAGAGTAGGAGGCAGGGGTGGGTTCCACCCAGGCTACCACCCGGTTCACAGGACACACGTTTTGTGTGCACGTGCATGGCAGATGTGCACTACGTGCGCATGTTCCATGCGGATACGGACCTTTTCCAGTAGCTGTTCTGCCAGAACACAGATGCGGGGTGACAATCCGAGGAAATCTGACATCTTAAAAAAAAGGAGGGGGAGGTTGGATTGCACTGTTTTTTTTATCATGAGGGTTAAATACCCCCATACCTCCACCAACCCTGCAAACATGTAGTGAAGAAATAAGTGCATCCAAATATATTTTGAGCAGAATCTGCTTCATGCTTCCAAAAGCAGAATCTCCCCCTTTCCAATAAGAAACACAATTTAAATTTAAGAGGAAACTTTCAAATTAAATGCTGAGTGTGGGCATTTTTGCAAGTAAGTTGCAAGAGCTTATTATCTTCATTAAATAATAATAATAATAATAATAATAATAGTTGTTGTTGTTGTTGTTATTATTATTATTATTTTATTTATTTATTGGACTTCTATGCTGCCCTTAAATGTTCAGCATTTGTAGTTTTCTAATACAAAAGGTCATTGTTACTTACCTGCTGCTCAGGCTGAATCAGCCTGTTGAAATTGAAACTGAAACTGGATTCAGCACAGGAGATAAAAGGGAAGATTTTTTCCCCCTGTGCTGAAGCCAATTTGTTTCTGCAAAGACTGATTACCAATCAGCTGTTGTTGCGGAGACAGCATCTTTACAGCCTTGCTCAAAAGGGAGGAACAAGCACAGAGATTGTGATGTGCTCTGCAGCCTGGAACAAGTAGGTATGGAGGGTGAAAATGGCGGGTGGGTGGGGCTACATTTTAAGTATAAGACGCACCCTAATTTTCAGCCTCTTTTAGGGGGGAAAGTGTGTCTTATACTCTGAAAAATATGGTACTTGATACTTTTTGCTGTTCTCAAAATTTTGTGGGTATTAAAATGTTCCCTTCAGCACTGTACAGTTAAAATGACAATGAACAATTCAATGTCAATTTTATGAATAAACAAATAAAGGAAACATATTTTCACAGAAATACCCATTTTAACCTTGCTATTGTACAACTGGTACCTTTAACATTAGTTTTCACTCAACTATTCACTTGGCAGGTTGCAGAATAATCTTACAGATCATCTGATGACCTGGTGGATTCACCAGACAATAGTTTTTATCATTTTGTCCAAATCGGGAACTCCATATATTGATTTGTTTATACCAAAGGACCTTATCCAATGCCTCTAATATTTCACCAGAGCATATCACAGCCTATTAATAGAAGTGGTTCTCTTTAATTTGTTAATTCCCACGTTTTTAAATTTTGAATTATTTATTGGTAAATTGTTGGGTACAGCTACTCTAGAGAAAAGAAGGGCTGGGTTGAAATGATAGCAGTGTTTCAATATTTGAGGGGTTGCCACATAGAAGAGAGGGTCAACCTATTTTCCAAAACACCAGAAGGCAAGACAAAAGAAACAATGGATGGAAGCTAACAAAGGACAGTAGCAACCTAGAACTAAGGATATTTCCAGCACTCCTGGAAACCATGGTCAGTCATTAAGAAAGTGGTGTGTAAAAGCATTGGTCAAGTGTTAGAAGCATCGAGCTAGAAACTAGGAAACTGTGAGTTTCAGTCCTGCCTTAGGTATGAAGCCTGGCTAGGTCACTCTCTACCCCAACTCACAACTCACCTCATAGGGTTGTTATTGTGGGTAAACTAGGAGAAAGAAGAAGTATTATATATGTTTTTTGTCTTGAGTTATTTATAAAAACTGTAAAGGCAGGAGAAAACAAACAAACAAACAAACAGAATGAATGAATGAATGAATGAATGAATGAATGAATGAGCAAGCAAGCTATGATCCAGGAGGTAACATGAATTGTATTAGCTATGGGTAGCCTGGTTTCCTATGAATCTGCTCATCCCTTTATTTTATTTATTTATTTATTTATTTTAATTAAACTTATAGGCCGCCCAATCCGTAGACTCAGGGCGGCTTACAATAAAAAACACAATAAATAAATATTTAAAAAGACAAAAACACTCAAACCCATCATAAAACCCCTTATCCAAAATTTCTTTAAAAATTGAATAGAAAATTTAAAATATATACAGGGTGAGTCGTTAATTTCCCCTAGCCCGCAGAAACAGTCAGGTTTTAATGGCTTTTCGAAAGGTGAGGAGATCTGGGATGATGCGGATCCCCGGGGACAGTTCGTTCCACAGGGTGGGGGCCGCAATCGAGAAGGGCCTAGCTCTAGGTGTCGCCAGATGGCATTGTTTGACCGGCGGCACCCGGAGCAGGCCAACTCTATGCGTTCTTATCGGTCGCTGGGAGGCGAATGGTTGCAGGAGGCGCTCTCTAAGGTTTATGCCTCTGATCATAATGTGGTTGAATACAACCCCAACATTTGCACAAACAAACCAACAGAAACGAAAGGAGCAGGTTGAAGGAAGCTGTTTCAGATATGTCCTTTCCCTCCCAGGTAATAGACAGATTGGTGGGGTTATGGGATAATGGGGAAAATGCTCTCTTGAAGTTTAATCATCATCTATTCCAGCAGTCACTTTTTGGACTTTCCAGTAGTTCATTGATGCATAATTGGCCCAGAGAAAGAGAGCTGGGTGAAAACGTAACCGCTGTTGTAACACTTTGCTAACCAAGACAAGTGCCTCTTTTTCATGAGGTGCTTCTGGAAGAGAGAGCTTTTATCGAGTGGTTTCTCAGTCGTATCTCTTTCAAGGACCTTTTTACCATAATTAACAAACACAGCCTAAGATCTCAGCAGAACAATCTAGCAGCGTTAGGGATTTGGCAGGAGTGTGAGAGAGAAAGAGACGCTTGTGCATCAGTGAGTTAATGACAGGCGGTGTTTAATGTGCCACTACTTAATACTCACTTCTAAGAGCTATTCCCATATATGGAAAATTGATGGATATATTTGACACACATGAGAAGAACTGGCTGACTGTCAGTGGATATTGTTGCCTAGTCCTGAATTTGATTTATTTCTGTAGGGGAACTGAGGACATAAAAGGATGTAGAGAATTAATCTGAAATGGCTTAGTAGAGAGGTGGCAACCCTCTTATAGTCTTGTTCCCTTCTGAAAATGTAAAACATCTGCAGTGACACACCTGGGTTTGGCTTTACTTTAGACAAATTGAAGGGGGAGTTTTCTATCACCATCTTGTTCTGCTCCTTTCATATTTTCTCTGAGAGGTGTGTAGGGACAAATGTAGGAACTAGAGTGTTACTATTATAGTGTTACTATTGCTATTCTCATCCAACCTAATGCCTATCTCTATAACCATAATCATGTTGCTGTATCCTACAAATTATATTGTTTATTGTTTCCTAGTATGACTTGAGTGCTATTGGTATCCTATGACTATCACTAAGTGCTGTA
>JANHFQ010007302.1:383481-394128 GCA_032468035.1 Aparallactus werneri | reverse complement strand
TGGTAGAGGACAGGAAGGCCTGGAGGAACATTGTCCATGGGGTCGCGATGAGTCGAACACGACTTTGCAGCTAACAAAAAATACACACGCCGAGGTTAGAGTTCGAAAGGGTCAACATTCATTCATTGGGCCCAAGCCCGCTGGCAGAGCCAGGTCTTCACAGCTTGATGGAAGGTCAGCAGGTCGGGCATAATCCGAATCCCAGGGGGCAGCTGATTCCAGAGGGCTGATGCTGCTACAGAGATGGCTTTCTCACGTGGGCCCGCCAGCTGACATTATTTGGCTGATGGGACCTGTAGGAGGCTGACTCTGAGCTCTAACAGGGCAGTGGGGAGTGTAGGGTAGTAAAAGGCAGTCTCGGATATAATCCAGTCTTAAGCCATGTAGGGCTTGCATTGTTCCAAATTTCAATTTCATCAAGTAACATGAAAAGCAAAGAAAGGGGTATTTCATTTCTAGCTCCTCAATCTCTTTTTAGATTATTATCCTGGAGGTAGAAAATCTGGTATGCTAAAGATAGTGTTTTGCAATTTGCATCTTAAACTGTTTCATCAAAATTAAAATCAGTTCACATACCACTTTCTTTTCAAATAAAACTCTGTAGCAAAACATACCCACACTAAAATCATATTCAAGATATGCTACCTATGTTGAGAAGATAATTAGTTATTATGCTCCCCAAACATGTTATATTTTGGCTTTTTAGTTCCTTTGCTCTTTTTTTCTCAGTAATGTTTGCTTTAACTATAAAATATCTGGATTTGTAGCTCCGTCTTGTGGTCATATGTGGTTACAGCACATAGCTTTCTTAAACATGCAGAAGGTGCTTCATCTTAAAGTTAGTTAATTAGAAAGTCAATTCAATAAAATTACTCTGTTAGGCACTGACTGCTACAGAAACTAGTTATTTTGAGCAATTTAAATTGGTTAGCTCAATAGCTAATTGAAACAAATTCTTGAAAACAGATTACCGGTATTTGTTTTTCTTTGCAATCCTAATCTATTATTATACATAATAATCTATTATGTATTTGGAAATGACTTCTATATCAATGTAAGGTTTAGTCATCACAGTTTTAAACTATCTTATAAACAATATGTAGATAATTCAAGTCAGAATTAGTTACAATGTTCTCTTTTTAAAGGCAATTATGTGAATAATCTTATAGAATGATTAACAGTTTTTCCTGAAAGAATGTAAGGAAGAAGTTTATGACTAGGACTAAAGACAAACCATACACTGGTGGATTCATAGATATGCTAATATAGTTTAACTATAGTTTATTGAATAAGTCACAGCTGAGTTCCCCTGAAATCATAAATAATGTTTTACAAAGTATAGTGGTTAATCTCATGTTATATGCTAATTTTATTTATTAATTTTAATGTTTTATTGTCAGCCTTTGAGCTACCTTAGTATATGGCAAAATGATATATTTAATAAATAAAGTGAAGCCATGTTGTGTCTTAATGTAATCTGTAATCCCATTTTCTTCTGCCTTTTAGAAACACCTGCAACCTCCCACTGTTTTATACAGTATCTACTCACATTTCACTTAATTTCTTATGTTAAACCACAGTATTTCATTTTAGTAGGGTTTGTGAATTCCATTACTGTATTATGGTTTCAAAACATACAGTGGTTATAGCTTAAATTATAGATCAAGCAAGCAGAGTTTACATAATCTGTGATATCCCTAATAAGTGTGCAAGACATCCCTAATAATGGTAATTCTTTTAAAATGGCTGAAGAATGAGAATTAAGCATTAGAATTAAGACAGAATCTCAGTCTGGCAGTCTAATGAGGTTTATACCCATTATTTGTTTATATATTTATGCCACTTGATATATACACCCACACAGAATTGCATGATTGAAAACATAAATTCTATTGTATGTATTAGTATGAATCTAATTCTAATGGCTTTATCAAATGGTAATTTAATCAACAAATACTTTAAAAAAATAGCTTAACCAACTCAGGCTTTGGAAAATAATCCTCAGCAAATATCAATTTAATGAAATTTGCCTTAGTAGGTGTTTAGCAAATAACCGCAAGGCAAATGTATACATGTATGAAAGTTTCAAAAATTGTTCCTTTTTTCTAGTATGCCAGGATCTGCCATAGATCTTAATTTTAAAAAACCTAATTTGTGCGTAAAATTTTAAAATGGGTGTTTCCAGTCCACATTTAGCTATGGAAAGCACATTTTTTGTTAACTGAATTTGTGGCTTCTTTTTCAATCATGACACGTTATTTGCATTTGCAATGCAGAGTCTTTATTAGACATTGTAGTATTACCACTATTGCAGTCTACTTGATAGACTATTTGTTTAGTCAAAGAAAAGTCCCAGTTTAAATCTTTACTCAACTATGTAACTCATCAATAACCTTGATACCATTAGATACCTTCTATATTGCTTAACAGATAACAGAGTTGGAAGGGACCTTGCAGGACATCTAGTCCAACCTCCTGCCCAAGCAAGATAATTGCCTCTACCTAAGATCGAATTCACAGCCTCCTGATTGTGAGGCAAGAACCTCTAGGCCATCTCTCTGGGATATGACTTATCAGCAGAATAGTGAAAATAAATAGAGAGGCAAACATCATACGTATGATATTTTTTAATAAAATGGTTGCAATTAGAAATAACTTTCAGAGAATAGAATGATTTTTAAATTTTAAGATGTATTCTAAAATATATATTTCTTGGCTGCGGAAAGTACAGCAAGCATCGAAAACTTCTTTGGCTTGTTTTGCATCTGCATGTCATGATCAATTATGGAAAAAGCTAAGTTGTTAAATGTTATTCATTTCTTCCCAGTTGTAGTCCAGTCAATTTGATATTGTGCCATCAAGATTCAAAAGGCTGCATTGGAGATAGGAAGAGAAGATGTTAGATTAACTTTCTAATTTACCAACCATCAGCTCCCTCTAGAATCCCACAAAATTTCAGACTGCATCATGCTTGGTATCAGTTTTGCCCAGAATCTCAGTTTCAGTTGAAATAAGTAAATATTGTATAATGCAGGTCTAAGCACAATGAAATAAGATGTTAAAAATGCAAATAACAGTTTGTAGGATTTGTTACACAGAAATAACATATTCCATATGTGTCATTTATCATGCCATTAATCTCAACAGATTCCCCTAATTTGATGCTTTTTAGAAGGGTGGGAATAATTCTTAATTCCGGCCCATTTTAAGTTTCAAAAAACAAAGCAAAACTTCATTGCTTCTCATTTTTGGTCGCTTGGTGGCAGTAAACCAACATGATACTCATTAATTCAGTACATTAAAAGGTTTATGCTGAAACACGGACTGGTCATGTTTATGACCTATTCTTTATGGCTAGATTTCAACAATAATAAAACTCCTTAAAAGTCTGTCTGAATGCAAGTGACATTTCCTCAATAATAAATAAACACCATAGCTACTGTTCCTTTGGATATTTGCTTAATCCTATTTCTTCAATATTGTTGATATTGAATTTTTCTTTAATTTTAAAGATATGTTTAAAATCACCAAATCTCTTATAAGTAACATTGTTACTTCTTTTTTAAGCTTCATATAAGCACAATCCAGACAAAGTTAAACTTTCTAGACAAGGAAAACCGGTGTAATATAGTAGTTAAAATGCTAAGCAAGAAGCAATGCTATAAAAAGCTTTGGTTAAGCACATTTCTATAAATCTGTAGTGCATCTTTATTAGTATTGTGATGCCATGTTGACTCAAGAATCCATTTTGTTCTGGCAAGGACAGGAGAGGCAAGAAACCTGGAGCAATCCAGAATATTTATTTATTTATTTATTTATTTATTTATTTATTTATTTATTTATTTATTTATTTATTTATTACATTTATATACCGCCCTTCTCCTGGGACTCAGGGCGGTGTACAGGGCATAATCAATGAATCAATGCTTATAAGCTTTTTTCAAAATGGTGCATTTTAGTTATATTGGACTACAATCTTCATGGATACTGGAAGTTATAGCCCTTAATGTCTGGAGAGCACTAACTTGATAAAAACTAACATATACTGTAGCAGAGCTTCTTAAACTTTGCTATGCCGTAATTCTTTAAAATGATTATTTTTGTGTATATCCTATTATATTTTGAACAAAATATTTGCCTAGATATATTATTTTCAACATCATCTCCCTGCCCCTGATATTTATAAACCTAGTTTTATGATGAGACTCAAAAGCACAGTCAATTCAGAAATAATCAGTGCTGTATATGGATTAGAGTGATAGTATGTAAGTTGGATAATAAAATTCAACCTTAGAATTTCTTGCCAACAGTGATTACAATTCTATGCACACTGCGTGCAGACATTTAACTGTCAAATTCTCCAACATTAAATTCCAAGGGAAAAGATTTGCATTAACAGCCTCAGGATATGCTTGAAGAAACCAATTTTTGTACCATCAGCTCTAATTATCTTTAAACTAATAGAAAGAGAAAAGAAGTATAAAGAATTCCTGACCAAATGACAGGACAAACTTCTAATTATAAAGTTATCCTGTCTGCATTTATTTTAAAGTAAGTTCCACTGTGTCATTGAAACTTACTAAATATATAGATAAGATAAGCCAAATTTTCAATTAATGTCCAGCCTTATTACTGCATATGACATCTTGATAAAGCACCCTATTACAGTACATCACAATGTGATAACAGGTCATCAAATGGGTTCCAAGCTACTATATACCTCATTCAGTCATTAGGTTCATCAGATTCAGAACATCAGGTCTTCACAGACTGTTCCATCCAATCTATTGTGTAAAAGTCTCCAGATGATCTGCAGACAAATTTGCCTAGTACAAACATACTTCTGATTACTCAGAAGTAAAATGTACAAATTCGACGTTAATTTGGGACTGTACCTTCCAAAGCAAAAAAGACTTTATGTTCCCATGCAAATTACTCCAGAGCTCCATGCATCTATCATCTCTCGATCATTAAACTGCATAATCCAATTTCTGGAACTATAATCAAGAAGCTTGAAGAATAAAAACCACACAAATAATATGGGGAAAGAAACATACCCAGGCACGCACACAGGACAACAGAGAAAAATACCTAATTATTTCTCTTCCTTCATAAAAACGAAACTTAATTTGGGGACCATAGTGTACAGCGGTTAATCTTCAACTATTTTCTCGAGTTTATGCGGAGTATGACTTTGCCAACCTGGTCTCCCATTAGACTAGAAGTCACACACACACACACACACACACGATTGCACGACAGGAAGCAAACTGAAAATGAAAGATAATAAACTTTGTTCCCCTTAGGGTCTAGTCGATCGAATTCTTTTCAACCTCCCACCAGAAATGTTATATGCATTAAATGAACTACTGAGCCGTCCTGCAAAACTACTACGGACAAACAGAAAAAAGAAGAGGGGAAAAAAACAAATAAGAAAAGGCAACTGAGACCCAATCCCCAATAATGCCCAAAAGAGTAAATAAAATCTAAGCTCCCTAGTGTCTAGCAACAAGGTGCTAGCAACATCAGAGTGAAGAGAGGAATCCACCACGGGCAAAAAGAGCCCAGATCGCTAACCTTCATTAACATACTCCTCCGTTTCCCAGAAAGCAAAACTCCGGTGTTACAGGGAATAAGCTCCGGGAGGAAAACGCCACTCCGGAAAAAAAAATCCTCAGCCTAAGAGACAGGGGAAGAGGAATCCATATAGTGGAGCGGTACGGTGAGAAGAAAAAAAATTATTTTGTTTAGAAGTGAGACATCTGAAGTTATATTCATAAACTCTTTAGCCCCGTAGCCCTATGTAGCCCCAGTATTGCGTAGGATGCTGGCAATTGTAATTCAGCAATACAGTACCTAGAGCTTCGTGAGTTTGTTCAAAATTCCTGTGCATCGTGTCAGCGGCGCAACTTTTTAGGCATCCTTTCAGTAGATCGTGGAATTTTTGCCCATTACATTAAGTCACAGCACAAATAGGGAATCCATACAATTGTGGGACGGTTCCCTTGCACTCTGTGATTTGACATTTGGTAACTGCATACTGTATGCAGCCTTTAAAAACAAAAATAATTGTGTATCATAATGCTTTTCCAAAAACACAACTGATTTCCTCATAATGGGAAAATTGTAATTTGATAAGCATTGTTAGTGTTTGCTGTTCAATTTCTGTTTGTCAGAACAGTTTTAGTAAAAACAAAATAATGGATTGAAGCAACTTGTCCATAACAAATTTACATACTTCCTCTATAGAGGAAAAAGAAATATGTATACATTTTATATGCAAGCAGGTTTTACAGTGTCAACTAAATTAAAAATAATGTCACATATAAAAATGATTCTGTCTGCATGAGGTGCGCATAAATAATCTTAAATAATCCTTTTTAGAGAGGCTTTTAAGATGTAGATTTCACATGGAAATCCATACCATAGTTGCTCAGAATTTTCAACATTATTACAGAAATTCCTACAAATGTCAGAACTCAATTTGTTGATTAATGGTGTTAGTTGCTTAGTTCATACTACTACTTCAGGATTATATGGGATTTGGATATGTCCCAGACAAGAATACCATTGATTTCAGTGCTATTTGCTCCTATCTAAGACTATTTTGGATTGCAGTCTGAGATTTGAGTTCTGAAATAGATCCTAGTGACACAATTAAAAGGATCATTACAATTTACAAGGGACATTTGTGAGAAGGAAGAGGCAAGAACTGTAGCATTAGAAATTTATAAAAAGAGAATTTTGTAATCTTTACATTACAAGAAGGGAGAAACAAATGTTGTTCCATAAAAAACATTACCCTGCCCCTCTTCTGAGAAGAACAGGTCAGATTCACAGGTCTTTTCATTTCTATTGAAAAATATTTGCTTATAGGTGCAATACAAGTGTATGTGGGGGAGGGAGAGTTATAAAACATGGAAGTGAGTTCCAGGAATACCTTTAAATAAGTCTGCAGACCACAAATAGGAAAACAGAAAACTTTAATCTGAACTGAAAAGACGAGATTCACAAAGAATTAACATATTTAAGTAATGGATCATATTCTCTAGCTATTCTCACAACCGAGTTGTCAGGCCTGTGTTGGAATGTTGCCTGGATTCCCAGGAGGGAGGGATAGCATTTGAGCCCAAAGATGACACAGTGATATCCAACTGAGTCCAGTTCTTCATTTGCTTATACCTAATAGACAGAATCTTGTCAGTAAAGCCATAACCTTATAACCTAATACTGTACATATATAATAGAAGATTCTAAGGTACCGGTACTCTGAAACTCCTCCCCTGCCCCATCCAGTTGGAGATTGCACAGTCTCTTATTTGGGGCTTTTTTCTGAAATGTGCTGCCTCCCCCTTGGGAAGCCAGATGGTTGCCAAGGTTTCCACACACACTCTTACATTGCTACTCCACCTGCACCTTTTATCACACTTGTTTATTTTCAATACAGTTCTGTCCATGAGGAAGACAAGAAGTTGACATAAGGAGTTTTGATAAGTATAGATATGGGATGAAAGTCTTAAGTATATGCAGATTTTGCTATCTATTAGCCATGGTAGTGCTTCATTTTAGTATTCTTAAACTAATGAGAATTTGACATACAGTCATTTCCTGCTTCACCTGAGTAATAAAAGAGACAGGGCTATGGCTCTCAAACTTCCAGGGAAAAGGGAAGAAGAATAGCTAAATATGGACAGAACCTCATCTTACAAATATATATGCACATTTTGAGCAACCAATTATTATCAGTGATTCTCGTAATAGTGTTGCAGATATATTTATCTAGACTTACTCACAAGTATAATAGCAGTTGAGGTTGGCTTTAGACAACACTGGATTTGAATTCCTTTGATTGTATTTTGATAGTTTTTATCTTGTATGTCAGCTATGAGTGGTGCAACTATATATTTGTTAAATAAATGATTTCTATGGGAAAAATTAACCATTGTTAGCTTCAAGACATTAGCAAGATACTCTTAGGCATCATGCAGAAACCAGTCAGCTTTGTAGAGTTCATAAAGTAATTCCTATTATCAACCACTTTATAGGAACGTGGTGGCTTTCATGGTTAGGATGCTGGGTTGACAATCAGCAAGCCCACATTTGAAACTGGAGTGCTGCTATGTGATGAGGTGAGCTCTCGTTATTCGCTCCAGCTCATGTCAACCTACCAGTTCGAAAGCAAATAATTGTGAGTAGATCGATAGGTATCACTTTGATCGGCACATTAATGGGGACGTGAAGGGAGCCTCCAACTGGGCATCCCCTGGGCAACAGTGATGTCACCGGCTAATCCTTTCAACCCGGAAGTGCCTCAGTACTTCCAACACAAACGGGAAGGGATTAAGCACCTATTGCTGAAAATACACAGCTATCCAGAACTCAGAGCTTCATTAACTTAGTACAATTTATAAGGAGATATATGAGCCTTAAGGGCATTTTGTATATGCCTACAATAATAACTTAGTATTTATTAAAGCTCCTTCTCAGTCATATTTCTGGAATGTTTGAACAATGCCTCACCACTTGGTGGCATATGTACATTTCTCTACAACTTTGTAAGTGCAACAGTTAGCTAGCCCACAGCAATCATCCAGCCACGATCTTTGCTGAAATGAACACGGTTGCTCTTGTTAAGCAATCAAAGTTATTCTTACAGAGTATCAAAAGACAGATATTTGACCCCTTTTGGTCTGTAATTCTATAGGAGAGAAAACAGGAAGTAGGGAAGAAAATAAGGCAAAGATGAAAGAGGAATGATTTGAGTTCATAGTGTGCATGTATTCAAGTTTAGTTCCAATAAAGCAGAATTGAGAGAGTAATGAGTAGTGCCATGAAATAGCTGGGGTTTAGGAAACAATTTGGAGACTGTATGAGAAAGCATCAGAAAATCTACAGGGAGGTGAGTACTACCAACAGTGGAAAGAAAAGAACAATAGAGAAGATGAACTCCTTGAACAGCTAGATGTTCTGGAGGAGGGGTGAGGATGGAGGGCTCAGAGGTTGTGTTGGATCTAGAAAGTCAGTGAAAGAATTTTACATTGGTAGGGTAAGGAATGTTAAGCCATAAAAGATGCCGCATCTCTGCCAAGGCAATATCAACAGGGCTGTCTTAATGCATGGGCCTGATGGGCACTTACCTGTGGGCCCCACAAGCATAGGGGTCCATACTAATCTGTGTATGTTAACCCTTCAATGCACCTTGTATCATATAAATATATTATACATATATTATGCAAATATATGTTTAATTTTATCGACCATTTACATTTTTATTCCTGTGAGTAGTTGTCGTAGGGACCCAAGTACACTGCTTTGCCAGGGGCCCATAATGCTGTTAAGATGGCCCTGAATATCAATCCAGCAGTCAAACATATCAAGAACTATGTTCCTGTTTAATAAGGCACACTTCCTGAATATTGTCTAAAAATACTCATTTCAAATTGCTCTTTATGAAACATACAATTAATTATAAATAGGTCAGCAGATAATCAAGCACTTCTACATTTCATTTTTATACCAGGAAATAGGCCTAATCCTTGCTAATCACTTATTTCTATTTTAATTAGTCACATGCACTGAAGCGGTCTGTGCAAGCTTAAATGGGAATGGTAGGGAACAGGAAGGTCTGGAGGAACGTTGTCCATGGGTCGGACATGTCTTCGCAACTAACAACAAATTCTTTCAAAGAAAAACACTGAAGAATTCTAGAGGAACTTTTAAAATTCCATCTGCATAGTTTCCAGTTAGGAAATGTTTAATTCTACAAGGTACAAAAGAGGTAGAGTAGAACCTCAGTTCGCAACCGCAATCCATTCCTGGACTGTGGTCATGAACCAATTTGGTTGCGATCCAGAGTGACAGTCTGCGCATGTGCGCCCGCCGTGACACTATCTGCGCATGTGTGTGCATTGTGACACTGTCTGTGCATATGCGGAAGAGGAAAGGAATCTTTCCATGCCGTTTTTGTTTGAGATTCGAGTTTTGAGTCGTGAACTGATTCAAAACTCAGGTGGATTTTTTGGTCAGGAACCGAATTGGTCGCGAACAGAAGCATTAGCAAACCGAGGTTCCACTGTATTTGATATAGCTGCTTACAGGAGAGTGATAGATTACTGTATTATGACTTGACTCAGCAAACATCCACTTCCTGGTCATTCATTAGATTGAGTCTATATTTTATCCAGCCTTGTAAGAATACAGGGAAGGCAGATTTATTGGATCTGTTTTGGTTTTTGCTTTGGATTGCTGGGGTTATTTTGCTTTGATTTTTTTAATAGAATTGTGAGATCTACAGTATCAATGGCATCTAATTACAAAAGACAAACCTGGATAATGAAATCATATACAACTTGATGAAAACTCAATCTTTCCTAATAAAATCAGTTCCTGCTGGTCTGTAAGTTTCACTGTGACATTTTCTACATTTTGGGGGGGGGGGACCTCACAGAAACTGTTGGTTTCTGTGTTACACTGACCCAGGATTTCTCCACACTTTCTTCTAAAATAGCAATAGCAATAGCACTTGGATTTATATACTGCTTATCAGGGCTTTACATCCCTCCCTAAGCAGTTACAGAGTCAGCATATTGCCCCCAACATTTTGGGTCCTCATTTTACCTACCTCGGAAGGATGGAAGGCTGAGTCAA
>JANHFQ010007294.1:38770-49612 GCA_032468035.1 Aparallactus werneri | reverse complement strand
TTAATTTTAATTGTATATATTGTTTTTTAACTGTACCCTGTAAGCCGCCCTGAGTCCCAGGAGAAGGGCGGGGTATACATTGAAACAATAAATAAATAAATAAATAAATAAATAAATAAATAAATAAATAAATAAATAAATTGTATATATTATCATTTTATTGTTGTACGCCGGGGCGGCCTATAAATCACATACAATAAATAAACAAGTAGGTAGCTTGTTCTCATAGTTATGGTGCTGAAGCCCTTTTTTTACTAGTAGTTATGAGTTTTTTGCTTCCCTACAAGCATTGTTTGATGAATTTCACACAGAAATTGCAGCAGTTTTTTTAATGTTAAAAATTCTATTTGATTTGGGTTAATTTGTATAATTACAGGTTATGAGCCAGCGTTGTCTAAGAATACCAGGTGACAATCAAATTCCAGAGTGACTAACTTTATGAGAAACTCCTGAAGTATATGCAGCTTTATTGTATGCAGCTGCCTTTTTTACAGAAATATACTTATGGGTTATAATATAGCTAAAAACCAAAAACGGCCCTAATTTCTTATGTGTTTTTCTTTGCAGAACCATCTCAAAAGATCATTTTGAGAAGAAAAAAAATGACACACTTGATCCTGAGCCGTAAGTATAGTGTGATTCTATTGCAGCAGTAGCTGCAAATTAGAAATTCTTCAGATTTAAGCAGTGTATAAGTCAGCTGGGAAAACTAATGCAGAAAAGTCTTTTAAAAAGTCAACATCCAGTAATTTAGAAAGCAGTATAATGGTAAAATCTTATTTATGTCTGAAACAGCTATCTCAGGCAGAAACATTTTTAACATCTTAACGGTGTTGACAAACACATTTGTGAGCTGAGGTGGCTCAGTGGGTAAATGCAGTACTGCAGACTACCTCTGCTGACTTGTTCAGCAATTTGGGAGATCAAATCCCACCAGGCTCCAGGTTGACTCAGCCTTCCATCCTTCCGAGGTTGGTAAAATGAGGACCCAGATTGTTGGGGGTAATATACTAACTCTGTAAACCGCTTAGAGAGTGCTGGAAAGCACTATGAAGCAGTATATAAGTCTAAGTATTATTATTATTGTTGTTGTTGTTGTTGTTGTATTTAATACGTATTTTTGTTTCAAGGAAGCTAACACTTCTTCTCTTACATTGTTAGTTTTGTTGATTGCAAAGAATGTGGCCGGAAAATGCACCAGATATGCGCATTACACTACGATATTATTTGGCCTTCTGGGTAAGTGGCTCTGAGAGCTACCATGTTTTACTACTGTGAATATTTATTTTATTTATTACATTTATTTGTCACCCATCTCTCTATCAAGCAAATCCTGGCAGCTTACAACATGAGAAAAATGACAATATAATAATTTTTAAAATATTAAGATTAAAATTAGCGAAGATAAAAACTAGTATACTCTGCGGTGGAGTGTTTGTTTTGTATCAAACAAGTTTCAGAATTCTGTGTAGATGCAGATGATTTGCAACAAAAATACCTTTGTTCTGTGGCTCTGGCAAAAGTCTGCTCAGCCTGATTGTGATATGTGATTGCAGTGATGTTTTTAAATTCCCTCTGTTTATTTCACTGAAAGTGACTTGCTTCATCTTGCATTTTTGGGGCCTAAGAAATGTACATTTTTTATATATTAAATTTGTATTCATTTCTAAGCAATTCTTAAAATTCAACTTCTTCCGAAGGAACTACTAAATTTCTTAACAACGTTAGGCTTTTGGGGACCTGTAGTCTCGTTCCCTCACATGGATTTCCCATAGGCTTTGGTTACGTGGTTTTATGCAAGTGAGGAGGCACTTGATGAAATCTTGTCTGCATCTGAGGAAAGGATCAGTTTCTGTTGGCCGTTGTCTTTCATCAGGCCAGGATGTCTCAGAATACTCTGGAGTGTTAAGGGCCATTCTGTGAATTTCTTAAAGGAATAATATAAATACATGCCAGCATTAATGTAATATGAGATTCCATGTGTTGTGATACTGGATGTGGTGCGCATTCACAATATGTCAAGGAAGTCCAATTTGTTGTGCACTGCCCAGAGTCACACTCTTGTGAGATGGGTGGCCATATAAAAATGCCAAATAAATAAATAAAAGAAGTGCTGTTATTGTGGAATGAGAACAGCCTTGTTCTTTTTGAGCATTGAACCCAGCTGACAAGAACTTGCCTTTTCTCTTTGACCAACTGCTCTGGGATGCAAAGAGTTCTTCCAGCCAGATTGTAATGGGATGTTGAGCTGAGCATTTCAAGTTGCCTGCTTCACCATCATTTGGCTAAAGGCTTGAGCTACTTATGAGTCTAATACTCCTTTTTGCCATCAGCCCAAGTCCCTGGATTCATCCTTGCAATAACATGTTCTGCCAAGGCAGCCCTACAAAACCTGCCATCCCAATCTGTATCCTTATGCTGTTCAGGAGTTAAGGTGGGCTTCAGCACCAAGTTAAAAATGGCCCAGGGGATGCCTTTGGGCACATTTTCTGTGAAGAAAGTAGTATTTTGTGAAGTTTTTCTCCCCTTTTTTATCTTTTATAGTATTTTCAGCTCAGGGTACATTTATTTATTGTGTTTTAGTTTTGTGTGTGACAACTGCTTGAAGAAAACTGGCCGAACACGCAAAGAAAATAAATTCAGTGCCAAAAGTAAGTTTATGGCTTCCTTTATTGTATATTAAATATATTTAAACACAATTTCTTACTGCATGTTTTAAAGAATCCCATTATTAATTGTTTAAGTAATATTGTGGAAGGCCATTCATATTTGGATTTTGTTTTTATTCAAATAAGTAATGGAATTGGAAAAATAACTGTATTACAGATCTAAATATAAAGCAGAGTTCCACTGACAGCACTCCGCTTTCCTCGTTTCCCCAGTAGAAAGGGGGGAGCATGCATAGTATTCCCAGTTTTAGAAACGGCAAACGTTAATATAAAGCCTTTGGTGCTCCTGCCTCCATATGGTCCATAAGAGCCGTGCAGCACAGTGGTTCAAAATGCAGGCCTTGTTACCTGGCATCCAAAATGGGCTGCGTGGAGACTCCTGGGAGGGGCGGGCAGGCAGCCCCAGCCCGGGGTGGGGTTTATGGGTTTGCCGAACTGGGCAGACTCTTAGCTACAGGATTGCTTGAACCCGTGTAAACCCGTAGTAGCCCACCCCTGGAAAGGGCTGTAAAACACTGTGAAGTGGTATACAGGTCTAAGTGCTATTGCTATTCCGTATCTCCACCTTCAGGTCTGGATTACGTGATTGGTCTTGTGAACCCCTCTTTTTGTTGATGGTTGTATTACAAGGCGATGGTGTATAAGAGCCTTTCCTTTATTGTTTGGAAACAAGCTCATAAATTTCCTATGGAGATTACTTACAATCGATTGTAGCTTTAAGAATAAAGTTAAACATTGCTGTAATGATACATGAGCAATGAACAGGATGATCTCTTTATGTTCTTCCTTTCTTCCTCCCCACCTACTAGGGTTACAGACTACCCGCTTAGGGAATCATTTGGAAGAGCGTGTAAACAAATTTCTCCGGCGGCAGAATCACCCAGAAGCTGGGGAAGTGTTTGTGAGAGTAGTGGCCAGTTCAGATAAAACAGTAGAAGTCAAACCAGGAATGAAATCTCGGTGAGTTTTGCCTTTCTTTTATTGGATTAATCTGATTACCATTACCAATTGACTGAATCCATTTCCAAAATGTTATTTTTTTCTGGACAGTGCTATTTTACCATATATTCCCAGAATTTTTGTCTGCATAATTTCAAAATAGGGTATTTTATACATTGTGAATCAGAAAGCCTATTATGCTGCGTCCATGACAACAGCAAACAGGGAAGATTAGGATCAATTAGTTTAACTAAAGAATTCCTGATGAGTATTTTATTGAAAATCAGTTATTATAGAAGCCATAACAGATGAGTAAAAGCAATTGTTTTTGTTTCAAAAGCAAGCTAGCTATATTCTAGGAAATATTCAAGCCATTGCCTGCTCACCCTTTTGGAGGGTGATGGAGACCTGATTTCTCCCTAACCTTGTTTTAATAATGCAATGGTTATATCTGCTATGATCTTGTTTTTCTCACGCTTATGTGAAAACTGATTCTCATAACAGCCTAGCAGATAGAGCAGTCCTTTGCTTGGGGAAAAAATTTGAAATGTCACTCTTGGTTCTCTTCACCCTTTAAGGAAGAATTCTAAACAGCTGGGCATTTTATACCAAATGTCCAACGAATCTTGTGTATCAGAGCAGCCTCTGGGTGGAGGTTGTGTTTGCCACTTTCATCTATCATAAACTAATAATAGTTGAAAATAAATCAATAACCAGTAAGCCTGCTTGAGTAGGACATTTTTTCTAACATCAAATAATTAATTCCTCAGCTTTTTATATTTTACCTTAAAATGGTGTGAATTTCTCTTCGTTGTAGATTTGTGGATTCTCGTGAAATGCCTGAGGCCTTCCCCTACCGAACCAAGGCTCTTTTTGCTTTTGAAGAGATTGACGGTGTGGATGTCTGCTTTTTTGGCATGCATGTGCAAGAATACGGATGGGATTGTCCACCTCCAAACACAAGGTCTTGCTTTGCTTCCTTCCAAACGAAGGAAGGATTCTGCTTATTCAGTCTCACCCCAGGCTGTCTCACATAGTTCTAGTTGTGGGGGAAATTAGATGAAGTGCTTTTTATTTATATATCATTTTATTGCCTGCCTCAATCTTGAAGGAATGAGGGAGTGTCTAAATCTGAAGCGTAAACAGATCGGTACGAAACAATAAACCAGTCTGGTGCCAGTAATGCCAGACAATCCATTCCCAGACATCTTTAGAAGGCCATGAAAGCCTCCCCCTTCCCCTTGGAGGACTGGTGGTTCCAACGGAGACGAGCCACATAGAACAACGGTTACTATGTCCTGTGATCCATCTGAGGGACCTTTGGAGGGGCTGCCTAATCATCCAAACCAAGAGCGGGAAAGGGATCTCCCAGATATCCAGGCCTCAAGTTGCCTAGGTCCTTACAGGTGGTGACCAGCAGTTCAAATTTCATTCAGAAAAAGAAGCATTTATCGGAGTGATAAAATGTGGCAATTCTGGAACAGCCTAATAATTGGGAGGGCTGCTGAATTTGCAATCAGCTGAGCTTTCCAGATGGTCTTCAGGGGCAGCTCTAAGTCAGATGAATTACAATAATCCAACTAGATAAGATACGAGCTTCTGAAGGAAAGGCAGGATAGCAATAGCACTTAGAGACTTACAAATACCGCTCCATAGTGCTTTACTCTCTGAGCAGTTTACAAAGCGGTTGTGCTGACCTTGCAAGGCTGAATCGACCTCTAGCCCATCAGGATTGAACCCCAGGCAAAGTTTGTCTACAATATTGCATTCAAATCGCCATGCCACTAGGGCTCAAGATACAAACCAAAGGAGCAAGTATTGAACCACTGAGTTTTCTTTCCTTTTCGTCACAGGCGTGTGTACATCTCCTACTTGGACAGTATCCATTTCTTTCGCCCAAGATGCCTCCGGACTGCTGTTTATCATGAAATTCTTATTGGGTATCTGGAATATGTCAAGAAACTGGGGTGAGTGTTCTGCCAGGACCTTTTAGCAGTGGACATCTTGATGGCCCTTATTTAAATATGACGTGCATTCCTCTGAGTGGAAACAGGTGGAATTTGTTATATCCCTCTAACTTCTTCAGGGTCAGTCGGGACATTTTCCTTGCACTGGGGAATGGAAAAGCAAATGCCAAATGAGATTGGGAAGCATAGTTGAGAGGCCAGGGAAAGATGTTAGGGGATACTAATTTCATAGTAGACATAAAAAGAACCATAAGCAAGGAGAGAACTGTCTTTTTTTCTATGTGTGTCTTGATTCTCCATTCTTCAAACACATTCATTCACCCATCCTTCCTTTCTGATTTACACATACATTTTCCAAATCAGCTTCAGCAGCAAGGTTGCTGCAGCAGCAATTCAGATTGATGCAGATAGTGTGGTTTCTGTAGAGGGGTACAAAGAATTCATTAAAAGCAGAGTGAAATGAGCACAGTGTTAAGTTAGACATTAGGAACAAAATCAGTCACTTGGAAAATTACTCTTTGCTGTCTTCATCTTTTGATCTCATTGGATTATCTTGATTTTCCCGCAGCAAGCTACGGTGAGAAGGGGAAGGGTGGGGGGAGGTGGACCAGCCAGGGAATGCAGACCTCAACACTCCTCTCTGTCCTGTAGACTCCGTTCCTAAACACCTCATAGTAGTCTTCCTATATTGTGCATGGTAATTTTCTCTTCAGGTTAAACAGTTCACACATTACAAAAATACGTACAATTGTTTAGCCAAGTGTTGATTTTTAAGCTTTCTGATGTGAAACTCAGTGGAACTCTTAGCTTTCATATAAGTTATTCTCTGTGTGTTGTTCATCGAGACCTATACAAAACATAATGTCTGAAAATCCCAGAAACGTATGGGAAATAAACTTACGGGCAACAAACTTATGGGCAACTCTCTTTCCTACCATTAACTAAAAAAGCTCGAACAGCCTGTAATACTGACATTTTCCTTTTGTATATATGAATAGGCTTTCTGGTGTAAAAAGCTCACAGCTTTCTAATGAATAATAGGAAATAACATTCTTGTAGCACAAACTAACTTGATATTTTATTTTCATAAAAAGGTTCAAAGTCTGACCGTTGTGAAAAGTGTGTGTGTGTATTTTGTGTAAAATGCCTGCTGTTCTACCTCCTCCTGTGTGTGTTAAAATGTCTCAAACTTATGCCTCAATGTGGTACATTTAAACATCCAAACTGCCATTAGAGGTAAAGCAGTTAGGTGGAAATTGTGGGTAAGCTGCCCTGTTGAAACTTGTAGAAGGTTGGATGCTTGAAGCAGGCTTTTCCATTTCTTGGGAATGGGATGAAAAAAATAAGAACCATATACATATTAACCCAGTTTTGTGACCATGTAAGCTCAGTATGGCTTTCTGAGTTGAGTTTTGTAGGATGCAATTTGTCACTTCCTTCCACCCCAGGAATTATTGAAGAGACTACAATTGACAGAATACCAGGAGGAAGTAATTCCTTGGGCAGATGCAAGTGGAAAGTGATTTTCCCCTCTTTTTTTAAAAAAAATGTAAGATATTATATTTTGCCTATTAACCTTGAAGAACATGAGGTTAGGGCTCTTTCCAGTATTTTTGAAAATCAACCAGAGAACACTACATTGATTTCCTTTCTTTTAGCACAATATATAAGGCAATTATCAATTAAGCATGACAACAATAAAAAAATAAGTAGGAAGCCACCTGCGAGAGAAAACAAAAAAAATAAGAATCAGTTATACTGTGTATAGTATTTATTGGATCCAAAGAAGGGGGCGTGTTATTCCAGGAAGTGGGACCAAGATTATTCAAAGAAAACATGAAGAAAATATACTCTGTGGCCTATAAACTTTATAAACCAACAAACTTACCTTAGTGCTCGTGCATTGAGTTAAGTAGCTCAAATAGCTCAGTATTTTCTTTGGATTAAAGAATTAAAATTGTTATTAAAATATTGCCAATGCTTTTTGTGCAGCAGAGAATGCCAGGGTCCAGAAACAGCTAGAGATTAAGGTCCTGCCCAGCTTGGGTTTCTATGTAAGATCATCAAACAATCAAGGTGGCATATAGGGCAAGTTAAAATCAGAATACAACAATAAAAGATGAATTAAATAGCCAATTACCACACAGTGAATGCCAAAATTTAATATGGGTATAGATTGATGGTCCTAGTTTTGCAGGCCCAGAGCCTATTTTTATGACCTTCACAGAGAACAACATGGTTAGGGCTTCACAGACTTCAGGGGAATGCTGTTTGTGCAAGCAGAACCAGCTCTTTAAAAAAAAGGTACTGTATCAACAATGGTTATAGACTCAAGAGGCATATGGAGGCATGAATGAATGATTGAGTGTAAGTGCTGGTTATTTAAATATCCTTTCTACTGCAGTTGAAGAGTTAGGATGGCTGCCTCCAATTCTGGACAAAACTATTACTTAACTGGGATGTCTTGCTTGTGTGAAACTCACAGGTATGTGACAGGCCACATCTGGGCCTGCCCACCAAGTGAGGGTGATGATTACATCTTCCATTGTCACCCCCCTGACCAAAAAATCCCCAAACCTAAACGTCTGCAAGAGTGGTACAAGAAGATGCTGGACAAAGCCTTTGCAGAGCGGATCATTCATGATTACAAGGTGAGGATTCCTCAGAGAATCTGGAGACATTAGTATCTAGATAGCAGTCCTCCTTCCTCAGTTGAAAGGGAAATTGATAATTAGGATGGCTATAGTTCTGGGAGCAAATCAGTGATGCTTTTCTAGATCTGTGTCAATCCAAAATTAAGCACCAACATGTATCTTAGGTTTGGCTAAAGCAAAGGCATTGGATGTGTAAATATGCTTACAACCCTAATAAACACAAAACTATTTTAAACCATCCTTTGTGAACCATCCAAATGAGAGTATAGTGAAATAGTTTCAAATGTATGTGTTGTTTGTTGACTCTTATACTTTTGCCAACACCGTGTGATCTTTTTCTAGGATATCTTCAAACAAGCAACTGAGGATCGGCTGACAAGTGCCAAGGAGTTGCCCTACTTTGAGGGTGATTTTTGGCCCAATGTATTAGAAGAGAGCATAAAAGAGCTAGAACAGGAGGAAGAAGAAAGAAAAAAGGAAGAAAGCACAGCAGCTAGTGAAACAATAGAGGTGACTAAATTCATGGGTGATGTGGTCACAATATTTATGTGAGCTATGTGAACCACAAATTCTTTCAATCGTAAGAACTGAGTTACATGCCACATTTCCTTTTAGAAAATCAGAATGGCTCCCTTCATTTTAACCCCATAGCAAGAGCCTGTGTGAGAGTTTGTGCAAGGAGAGAATGACTGATCCAGTTGACTGAGGATCAAAATACAATTTGGTAGTGTTTTGCATGGTGGTGTTTCTGATGTTTCAATAATAGATTAAGCTTTAATTTCTACCTTCTACTTAGGGTTCCCCTGCCCCCTTGATATGGTTGCACAAGCCCATCATGGATTGATGATGCTGATAGTTTAGACTGGAAGGCACGATGTAAAGAGTTTTGTGCCACAGCAACACAGCGGAGAGCCTTGTTTGCCTGCCTCTGTTGCCATTTTTAAATTATTTGCTGAGGGAAAGGAGGAGGTGGATCTTTTTAATCCCACCTTTGTTATTTTTATAAATAACTCAAGGCAGTGAACATACTTAATACACCTTCCTTCTATTTTCCCCACAACAACCCTATGAGGTCGTTGGGCTGAAAGAAAGTGCTAGCCCACCCATCCAGCTTCCGTGCTTAAGGTGGGACTAGAACTCAGTCTCCTGTGTTCAGATGAGTGGGGGTAAATGTGTGTTTCATGCTAATTTTTTGTTGCAGGCAAGTAGCCTGCAAAAGAAAGCAGATCAAGAAAGTTTTTTAAACAGGAAGGTACATACAAATATCATTATGACTATTACATTAATAATTTTGGTTTGTTTACTGGGCGTTGCAGTATATTTATATTCTGTTCATGCTCTTGTGCCCAATTCACATTAAATTACTGGAACAGTTGACAATATATACATTTGGTCTTACAATGTTGATATTCATGAAAGAGTAAAGCAATAGTTTACTTCGGTTTTATTTTTTGCAGCTGCAAAACACAGGTAGGCAGTAAAGAGAACCAGTTCAGTTAAAATGAAAGAAAAACCATTGGGATTTTTGTTGTTGTTTAATTATCACCATGGCCAGTTTTTCTGAACTCGATGGGCCAAAAGTAGCACAGGCTGTTCCCTCTGTCTCATACAGATGCAAGAAGGAAGGTTATTTCTGCAATTAAAGGACTGTTGAGTCTTTGTCTGCAGTCCTGCTGAGAGTTGCATATTTTTTTATAGAAAATCAGTATTATTGTGGGGAACCACTTTCCTTTAGCTTTTCTGATTTTCCCTTACCCGCTCCTCCTAGCAAGCAGATGTTCTCTTCACACATGCCTTGAAAGAGGAACAGTTGAGCAGCTTCCTGATGTTTTAACAGGGAAGCCAAGGTGACAGCAAGAATGCCAAGAAGAAGAATAATAAGAAAACAAACAAGAATAAGAGCAGCCTTAGCCGAGCCAACAAGAAGAAACCCTCCATGCCTAACGTGTCAAATGATTTGTCTCAGAAGTTGTATGCCACAATGGAGAAGCATAAAGAGGTACTATGGCCAAGCCCTCCTCATTTCCTTTTTTTGCAGTCACATTTGCAAAGTTTAATGTTACAAAAGAGGGAGGGAAGTAGACCACATTAAGTAATGTGGTATGTTGGCAACTTGGCAGTTCTCATTGGTGGAGATTGTCTTGTGCTCACCTCTTCCTTTGCCTCCACCTGGCAGGTCTTCTTTGTAATTCACCTGCACGCGGGGCCCGTCATCAACACCTTACCCCCCATTGTGGATCCAGACCCGTTACTTAGTTGTGATCTGATGGACGGCCGGGATGCCTTCCTCACTTTAGCAAGGGACAAGCACTGGGAGTTTTCCTCATTACGCCGTTCCAAGTGGTCCACTCTGTGCATGCTTGTGGAGCTGCACACCCAGGGGCAGGATCGCTTTGTTTATACCTGCAACGAGTGTAAACATCATGTGGAAACACGGTGGCATTGCACAGTCTGTGAAGTAAGTATATGTTTGTTTGTTTATTTATTTATTTATTTGGATTTTTATGCCGCCCCTCTCCTGAAGGACTTGGGGCAGCGCACAAACATAAAAACATAACAATACAAAATTTAAAAATATATTAAATCCTAACAATCCAAATAAATCCGAATTTA
>JANHFQ010007292.1:162034-173259 GCA_032468035.1 Aparallactus werneri | reverse complement strand
TTGGTGCAGAAATGTGGATTTGTATAGGCGACATACAAACATACTTTTTTTGGGGGTTCTCTTTTATAGATATAGATTGTAATTCTACTATTAGATGGTTGCTGTTGAGGTTTGTGCTAGCTATTTCAATCATACATGACTTTTATACTTCCTTGCATTTAGATAATGTATGCATTTCCTAATCCATTCAACCATCTTCAAATTTATTTTGCAATTTACCTCATTCTTTTCACCCAGTCTCTTTTCCAATGATACCTGCTGCTTACTGCAAAGAACGTTAATGTACTTTTACCTTTTGTTACATTCAATCAATAAGATAGCCTTTCTTCAGCATTAACAATGGAATTTATCACCTACTTCACCTCAATGAAACAAAATAATAAATTGAGCCTTGGCAACTCCTCTAACACCGATGGCCATTTCCCAAGATGTGCCACTTCCAAGTACTATTTTGTAAATTGTGGAATTATACTTGTTCTTAAGACCTTTCTCCTTTTGGGGGTTTGTTTCTACTATTACCAGTTAAAATATTAGTTTATTTTTAATCTCTTTGTGAGATTGAAGGAATACAATTAGTGACAATTTTTTATTGGTTGGCTAGTTGGTTGGTTTGCTACTACTACAGCAACCCAGTCATTCATTGCCAGGGATTATATCTCTGTCTCTACCACCATAAAAGTCTTTCATATATATATATCAATTTAGATTAAGAAGTGAGAGAATTCCTTTCTCCCAAGCATGCTCGTGCTTTTAATGTTGATGGGGAAAACTATATTATCCAGAGCACATTCCAATTTATGCCTTTGGGCAGAATGGCCTACTGCCCACAAAATTGACATGCTGAGCAACTGATCCGAGTAAAGATAGAAGAAGATGCCATAGAAAAACTATATATTTTTATTACACCGTATCAATTATTGTGTGAGTAAATATGAAGTATTTGTGGCACCTACATATCAAAAAAAGAACAGAGAGGCAAGAGAATGTGCATTTTTGAGAACAATTGTACAAATTCCTCATGCCAGCAAGGTTTTAAGATCTTTGAAATAAAAATATAACCAATCAAAAGAAATAAAACAATATCATTGATTGTACAGATTGTGCCAAAATGTGGAAATATGTGGAAATATGTGGAAATATGTGGAAAAATGTGGAAATATGAAAGATAAAATGCCATAGAAGTGCTGGTTTTAACCTTTAAAGCCCTTAATGAGCAAGGCCCGGTTTATCTGAGGGAACATCTGGTTCCAGCTTCCCATCGCCCAGTTCGGTCCCACAGGGAGGGCCTCCTCAGGGAACCAACGATCACAGAGTGTCGTCACACCGGACCCAGGGGAAGGGCCTTCTCTGTGGGAGCGCCTGTTTGGTGGAATCGACTACCATCAGCCCTCCGTACAACATCTGACCTCCGTTCCTTCCGCAAGGAGCTGAAAACACATCTATTTCAACTAGCCGGCCTGGACTAACTGAGTGGTATGGGGTTACAAAGGATTATAATACATCATTAGTTTGTGTTTTATTACTGTTTTCAATGTATAGATGACAATTAGTATCACATGTAAGCCGCTCCGAGTCCCCGGAAAGGGGCGGGATACAAATGTAATCAATAAATAAATAATGTAATCAATAAATAAAGCTAATCTAGAAAGAAATCTCTAGTCTTGTCAAAAGTTTCTACAGACTTCGTAAAACACAAATCACTTGCCTTTGCTCTAAAGAATCCGGAGATCAAACAATACATAGTATGTGCATTTAATAAAATTTTCTAAAAGGAAAAGGTATGACTAGTACCTGTGCAATGCATGCAAAGGGATGCCCCATAATTAAAAATATGTTCTTCAGTCAAAGCAAAGTAAAACTTATTTCTCCAAAATATCCAGCCATATAATCTCTCACATAAAACTCAATTGGGTTTTAATAAAGAAAACAGAATTTCATTAGGAGAATAGAATTTATTTAAACATAATATGATAAACCTGTTTGTCTACCTAGGAAAATGAAAAGGAAAAATATGCACATCTCTCAGAAAGTGAAAGTAAAAATTAAAGCAAACAGCTTGTTTCCATAAGCATATGTAATTGGAATTAAAATAGAATATCTACTCTGATACTTCTGTGTCTTAAAGTAAATAACTAATAATTAAGTATAAGCAAATGGAGCTACTATAAGTGGATATACAGGCAGTCCCTACAAGACAGACTTACAACAGTTCCTTTAGTGATAGTTCAAATTTAGGTCACTACAGTGACTTAAGATCCTTTTTCACACTTACGACTTTCCAGCCTCCCCATGATCATGTGATCAATATTCAGACACTTAGCAATTGACTCATATTTATGATAGTCATGGAGTCCCAGGATCATGTGATCACCTTTTGCAAAAAATCAATGGGAAAGCCAGATTCACTTAACAACGATATTATTAATTTAACAACTGGAGTGATTCACTTAATAACTGTGGCAAGAAAGGTCATAAAATGAAGCAAAACTCACTGAACAAATGTCTCACTTAACTACAGAAATTTTGGGCTCAATTGTGGTTGTAAGTCAAGGACTACCTGTACTGCTTTCTAATATATATCTTCTCCTTTTTCCTAAAAATTCCTTAGAATTAAATTTTAAATTGTTAAGTTCTTTATGCCCCAATAAAGTATTATATACTATTATGCATGCAATATATTTTTCAAATTGTATAATTCTGCCGATTTTATTAACTTCTAATAGCTCAGTGTCACTTTTACTAACCAACCAGGACAATTATTAGTTTCCAAATAAAAAAAAAACATTTGGCCATTTGTTTATTTAGTATTTCTTTACTGAATATTGTGATCAGACTGCAACTTTTAAGGAATTTTTAATAAGTCATCATGTATTAGATTTTCTGCATTGGAATTAATTAATGTTGATAATTACTTCAAGCTGTTTATGTTATACTGATCAATGTTTTGCTTAAAACACAGGCACTTAGATATGTATTATATACAGTCTTTGCATTCCATAAATCAATTACTTTGCAGCAAAAATCAATCATTTTCTAAGTATTTATCAAGAACTTTGGAAATCTCATTTCCAAAATAATGCTGTTTTTACATTTATATATTGTTACAGGTAGTCCTCTTAACAATTGGTAGTCCAATTGAGCCCAAATTTTCTGTTGCTAAGTGAAACATTTGTTAAATGAATATTGTCCCATTTTATGACTTTTCTTGCCACAGTTAAGTGAATTGTGGTAGTTATTCATTTAATAACACGGTTAAGTGAATCTGGATAGCCATTGACTTTGCTCGCAAAAGAACACATGACCCAGGACACTGCAACTATCACGTATATGAGTCCATTGTCAAGCGACCAAGTTTTGATCACATGACCATGGAGTTGCTACAATGGTTAAGTGTGAAAAATGATAAGTCCCTTTTTTCAGGACTGTTGTAAATTGAGGATTACCTGTATTAAGTATAGCTTAAGTATTCCTTGGCAGTATATTCAATCATGCTAATTTAGTTTAGTTTACTTTACTTGCTCAGATATGTTTGCTACTTCTATTGTTCCATTGTAATGAAATATTTTAGAGGAATTATCTCTGGTTTCTTTAAATAGTTGAAGAAAAGTGCTGAAATTGATATTAGTTTGTTATGTGTCTGTTTGGGTGTCTGGCCTTTGTAAACCACTGCTGGGTTGTAAACCACTGCTGGGTTGGATTAAGGAATGTGAAATTCATTTCCTTTGATTTTAAAGAGATTAATACATGAATTTGCTTTGACCATTTTTTCTGAATTTGCTTTGACAAATTCATTGTTAGACGCCTCTTATGTTCAGAAACAAATGGTTACAATAATTAGGCTGTTGGCGATATAACTCAGGAATTGAAACATTAAATGGACTGGGTTTTCCTATTTTTATTGCATTTTAAGCTAATATGAAGACTGTTGATAACAAGACTCTGGGCAATCATTCCACATGAAATAATTTTTTTCTTTTTCCTGTTATATTCCTACTTTTTAGAATCTATAAAGAGATGATTGTGGATTTTCCAGTGATAAGAATTAGTTAAATGAATTATAACACAACATAGGAAAGAAAAATCTTTCCTGATTTGCAGTAGTATATACAATATGGTGTGTCAGGATTTGTTCTTTTTTTAATTACTAAAAAAAGAATCTTTTAGCAACATGGTCAAAGTTCTGGAAGTTTCTGTATTTATAACATAGTTTCTATATCATTTTTAAAAAATTGTTACATTTACCAACTTTGAGGCAGTGTTCATCTTTTAATACTATTTAATACTTTTGTGAAATAAAAATATATAAAGCATTACATAAAATCTGTTCAAAGACAAGCAATATAAATGCAGAAAACTAGGGCCTTGGAAGATAAAAATCCAAACTCCCATTGAACTGAACTGTCTTGATGGTATTACACCAGCCACCTCCACTCAGACCTACATAGTACTATGAGATTAAAATGAGAAAAGGGAAAAATCCACACAATGAGCAAAATTTCTTCAAGAACTGTAATAGGATAAATAAAGCTCTGCATGGCTTTATTTGATCTAGCTTCCTTTTGCAGTAATAACATTGATATACACAGAGAGAAAAAATCCTTTCAATGTGTTTCCAGGCTGCTGAGCTCTTTCTAACCTCACACAATTGGTAATCCACTTTTGTGTGCGTGTGTCAAGAGTTCTTGTCAGCCATAGGCTGCAGAAGGAACAAGCCACAATCTCCACCTCCTTCTGCTGCCACCCTGTCAAAACAAAGGCTCTGTTGCCAAGATTTGGCAGAAGGAAGTGGGTGAACAGGAGGAGCTATAACTGCTTGTCTCCAATCCAAGTATCTCTTTTACTCTCCTCCTCTCACATTCACTGGCATTACACTACTCAATAGGGAAAGCTGGAATGGCTTTCTTACAAACCTCCCCTAATGAAAAAAATAAAAAAAACAGGAAGCAGAATTGTTTATCTCTTAACAAATATACAGTGACTGTTTAAAGCAGGCTTTGGTTTTGTGCCTAATGTTGTTTACATGAGGAGCAATTGAAACAGCATTTTACCAAGCAAATAACACAATGAAAACCAAAACTGGCATAGCCTATTGGGGTTGAGTTTTTTTACTCTATGTCAGTTTGCACTGATGTTCTGCTTAGTTTCAGCAGTGTGTCTTTTTATGACTGCTTCCAAAATAATTTTCTTACTATTGCAAAGAACAGGAGCAGAACTGTACAAACATTCCCTCTTAATGCACACATCTGTGTTCTCTTTGTTATAATATTTCCAAAATATCACTAGGAATGTGCATATTAAAAGATGGACCTTTAAAAAATCAGATTGATGATGAGATTGTAAACTAACAAAGAGGAAAAACAACTTTGATAGAAATCAGTAGTGTATTAAAAATACAAAGAGTAGGGCAGGTAACCTACTCCCTAGCTTGATGCCATCCAGATTTGTAGAGATGCAATTTCCTTTATTCTCAGGACTGCTGTGATAGTAATTATCAGAACTTATTTGAAGGACACCAGGTTGGAGAAACTTATTCAAGAGCAGCAGAACAGAAATGAGTCACATGGAACAATGACAAAAGATTCAAGTGAAGAAACTGAGCTAAGCTTTGCAGAGACAAAAAGCAAAACAAAGCCAGAGAAAGGTAAACTGGAAAATACTGCTGTGCCGAGATTACAGTGAGGTAACCAAAGGTGTCTCCACTGAGCAGTTGAACAAAGGAGTTGATCTCTGACAATTGTTATATGGGCTAAATTTTAGCACCTTTTGCATCTTGCCAGAGTTGAAACAAATTAAGTGAGATCTAGTAAAGATCTGACCAACACTCAAAAAGTTTTTACCTTAAATATTAAGTTGTTCCATACAAGAACAATTTCTAGGTCAGTTTCATTTTCAAGCAGTTTAATATCCGACATCTGATATTTTTAAAGACGATGTAGTATTTTGCACACAGAACTCCAATTGATGCAATATAATTTTATACCGCAAATTAGAACAATTAAAGTATGCAAGGAGAAATAATCAGAATTGCTCTTTATAAACCACACAGGTACACAGGAATAATTGAGCAGAAAACTACTTTTCCAATTGGAAAACAATTGCCACGCTAAACACCAATAGGAAGTCCAGCGGGAAACTGCACTCGCGTACCCTGAAAATAACCACCGCACCAACTGCTGCGTTTTAGAGCCTATTTATTTCGTTAAAAGCACCGGCTGCAGTCCCAGCGAACCACTCCCGCACCTCCCCTTCTGACGACAACTATAAATTGCAACAGCTACATCTTTGGGCGCCCCCTAAGGGCAAACAGCAAGTGCGGCGACCTCTGCGCTGGACGTCGATGCAACCCCTTAATCTTGTCTGTTTTTCCTCCCCAACCCTAGGGCTGGCTGGGTACCTTGCAGGCAGAATAAACTCCCAGCTTCTCTAGCTTCTTGGCGCGGGGTGCAGAGCGAAGCTGTGCCTTCTTCCCCGCGATACGAGCTGAGCCGAGCCCCCCGCCGCTGCTGCTACTAGTACCACCGCCACTGCCTCCTCCTGCAGGGCTCTCAGCAGTAGCAGCTGCGGCAGCAGCGATAACAGCTCGGGCGGGACCACAAGCAGGCAACCCTCCAGCAGCCGGGGAACCCTGCTGCAGTGCTCCGGCCCCGCCGCCGTTGCCCCCAAGGCTTGCTCCTGCTGCCGCTGCAGCGGTAGCTCCAAGCCCGGCGGCACCAGCTTCAGACATGCCGCAGCAGCGCGGGCGGCGGGAGGCTCGGCTCTGTTGTGACCGACGCCAGCCCCTGCTCCGTGCCCGGTTCAGCGCGCACGTCGAGCGCTCTGGACCCTCCCCTTTCTCCGCTTTGCAGCCGCCGGCTGCTCCCAAGAAGGGAGGGGACAGGCCGCACCGCGGGCGGGTCCTGCTGAGGAAGGGAAGAGAAGGCGGAGGCGAGGCGCCTGTTAGGGAGACAGTAAGGCAGAAACACGGACATGTTCTTGCAGCTTGGCGTGGTTGTCCCTGTTGGCGGAAAGATCCCGCTGCAGACACGGCCTCGGCCTCCCTCGCTTAGGTGCCAAAACAGTGGCGCCTCCAACAGCTCTCCCTTAGCAGCATATTCACGGCCATGTAATCTTCAAGAGTCCATTTTTGCGCCCCAGGACAGGCATCATACTTCTCTGCGCCCTGCGCGCGGCGCCCATGCCCAAAGGTCGTCTTTCGGAGGACGGGGCTATGATGGCAGGGTGGAATGGAGTGGTTCAGGTTGGCAAAAGCCCATCTGTTACAGAATCCAGGATCCTCCAATATGTCAGGAAATCTCTTGGGATCATGAAGACGAGGACTTAGATATGCCATGAGATACCAGTTTATGCCACAACACATCTCCGACATTCTACCATGTCACAGAAATCGTGAGCGCGGACGCGCGCACGGATGTTTGCTGTGTAAAACTACTAGTCGGAGGCGAAAGTGAGAAGTTCCCTCCGTAAGTGCCACTTCCTCAAAAGGTAGAAAAAGGGGCGATCCTGGCCCGCAAGCAGACTTTAAGGGCCTTTGAAGCGCTCGACTGAGGCCTGTGGGTTGATAACAGCTGCCTCGCGCCCGTTTCCACCCTTGAGTGCGCGCCAAGTATTGTAGTGGTGACAGTCAAACATGCACTCCCGTCTACATAAGAGTACAGAGTAATGTCTTTAGGATAAAAGGAAGTTCACGGTTCGTCCATTCCTTAATACATTGATTTCTGAAAAAGTTGTTGGGTTATAAAGCGAGTTGGCAGACCTGTTGAAAGTAAATGCTGAAGAGGCACCCTAGAGGAGTTTCAACATTGCTACCTTGGCTTGGATTAAAGAAGTTAAACTGGTTAAATCGCAGAAAGGGAAAAGTACCTAGCAATGGAAAACCTCCTTGTTTCGCTTTCTTCCCTATCAACTTTTTTTTTAAATCTCGAAAAAGAGAGATGAGATGTATGTTGGAGAAAACCAGTACTCTAGATAACAAACTTAGCCATACATTGAAATGATTTGCTGGAGGAGATGGCATTAAGATGACAACTAAACTATAGTAACTTGTTTGATTATCTTTTCAGACTTTTTGCTTCATTATTTTCTATTGCTCCTTTGCCCTACCAGTGATATATATTCTGCCCAGATAATAAACAAACAATTGCTCCATAGTGATTTATCTTAAAAAGTCTTCAAACAGGCTCCAAAACTTTACAATAGTTGAAAACTGATCTAGAGTAAGGTGGCCTTTTAAGTCATTTTAGAATAGGAAGGCTGTATGTTTTTTAAGTTAGAGGTTTAGTTTTACAGGTTCATGTTTCTATATTAATTTCTGTATTGTGTTACATGTTTATTTTACATGTAGAACTTCAATAAAGTTTACATTAAAAAAAGATCAGGGTCATAGCAAAAAGTATGTCTCTTGCTGTTTATTATTTAAAGATTTGTATACCATATTTTAATACTTCTAAGGCAATTACTTACAAATACTATCAAGACATCTTTCCATATGAGACCAAAAGATTTTGATACTTATCAAATTTCTTTAAGAAAAAATAATCCTAAATGATGGTACAATTTAAAAGCTCTTTTTTGAGTTACCTACTTGATCTCAAATGACAAAAGACAGTTTGTTGCCAAACATTCCTAAAAGTGAATTCCACCTCTTTCAATTGCATATTAAGGCACTGAACTACAAATCAGGAGATTGTAATTCTAGTCCTGTTTTAGGCATAAAACCAGCTGGATCACTCTGGGCCAGTCATTCATTCTCAGCCCTTGCAAGAAGAAAGCTAGGGCAAACCAAAAATCTTGCCAACAAAACTTTAGGGATTAGTTCAGGCAGTCAGTAGGAGTTGAAGATGATTGAAAGGCAACCATTTTAACTCTTAGTGTAATCAATTCAAAAAGGACCAGTCATAACCTCATGTGCTATGTTATTTCTACAGAGGATTTTGCTGTGATCTAATATAAAATACGTAGTGTGAAAAGAAATCTTAATTTTACTCATTTTTGTATCTTTTTGCCACCTTTTTGAAAGAGGGTCAACAAACTCTAAGCAGCTAATATGGTGCTTAATTTTCCCCACAATAACTGAGAAAGGGAGTGTGTGTGCAAGTCTGTACTGCATTGACTCCTGGCAAATGCCTGGACAGAGAGTGAGAGGCTCAAATCACTTACTGAACCATGATTGAACAGGGACTTCAACCTCAGTCTTTCCAGCCTAAATCCAACACTTAATCAGTACATTTGGCAGTTGTAAGCAGTTTCACATCCCACTAATGGCAATAGATCTTGAAGACTGGTTTAAGCTGGATGTAACATCCTATTAACACAAATACTTCCTTAATAGTGACCAGATTGCTGCAATATGCTGATGTTGAAAATCAAGACAAAACAAATTCGTGGAGGATTTTATTTCTAAGCTTTTATTTTTTTGTGCATTTAGCAGCAGAATCTGTTCATGAAACAATATAGCTTAAGGTACTAGCTAAAGATATCTCCATTAAGTTCATGTTAAGGCTATTTCTTGATTTTGATTTGTCTAAGAGAAACAAAAATGCAGAAGCTCAAAACAAAACAGGAAGCACCAATTTTAGCCTTGCTACATAATACAAATCAGAACAATATCTCAGTGACTAAGGATACCGTTACTATAGTAATAATTGTAAACACTGGACTTAACTACTAGTCCAGTATTAATGTGCAACTATCAGAGAAAGGAATTCCAAAGAACATACGGCTTTC
This sequence comes from Aparallactus werneri, assembly GCA_032468035.1. Classification (NCBI taxonomy): domain Eukaryota; kingdom Metazoa; phylum Chordata; class Lepidosauria; order Squamata; family Lamprophiidae; genus Aparallactus; species Aparallactus werneri. The sequence continues at coordinate 163,536 of JANHFQ010007292.1, read as the reverse complement.
TAGAAGCTTAAGGTACTGATTTACAGATTTTCACTGAGTGAAAAGCATAAATTCAAGAAGGCTGTGATTAGTCAGAGTGGGGTAAAGACTGAACACCTTGGTTGAAGAAAGCAAATAGGAAAGGTTTAACAAAACTAGTCCCATTGGCCAGGCCTCTGCATGCCTAAAGACAATCACACATTCCAGTTAAAGTGGACAAACAAATCAGAAATAAAGAGTAGATTTCAGTAGGTTTATTTTTAAAAATAGTATTTTGCAGTAACGTTGAACTACATCACCTTTTATTCTTGGGGTATCATGATTGAAATCCAAATCACTCAAAAGATTTAATTGAGCTTCTAAATATGTATTACATGTACATTATCACAAACAGAGACCTTAGATATGAGGTTGAAACTCTAGCTCATATTGTATTGAAATACATCTTATTTGCTGTAGCAACCTTCATTTGATTCTCCACTTGCCTTAAATTTCAAGGGATGCTTTGGGATACACATACTGGCTTCTGTATAGAATTTGATGCTCCTTCTGCCACCACATCTGAGTCATAAATTACAATAATTTTCTATCTTCTAAAATTCCTACCATATTTTGTAACTATTTTTCCTTGCATTCTATAGCAAAAGCATAAAGAATAAAATAATTTTAGCCAATGTCCACCAAGAAGTTCTAGTTCAATGCATTTTATTTAGTTCTTAAACTGTTCGTTCTTTATGCTTAAATAGCATCAATTTTATTTAATAACACCCATCTTACTTTGTCTGCTGCTTATTGGGTTCCTGATTTTCTCCAGTATGACAGTGTTTAATCAGCTAATTGCTTTAAAATTCTTTAACCAAATTTATTTCTATTAAATTTAAAATATAATTCAACTATTTTGAGAACTACAAAGGGCTGGTGCAATTTAAGAGGCTCCCCATCTTACTTACATAGAATTAAAGTAATGAGTCCTGCAACATACTGTATATAAGTATATCTTTTTATTCAGAATAAGTCTTTGTACAACTGTTTTAAGGGTTATTTGCTATTTACTAGGTACCCCATTCCACAACAATTCATATGATATGTTTTATCTCCATGTCAAGCCAAAATTCCATTAAATGAATTGTCCTCTTAACCATAATGAATTTGATTGGTCTTGTTTTAGTGCAATGTATATACCTTACCCTTTTTAAAAAAACTACAACAACCCTATAACCTGTTTTTATAGTTTGTTTAACCTAGTAATTGTGCTTTGTATAGTAAACCATAGCCCTTGCATGATATGTAAGGGTAGTCATTCTTTATTGTATAATATTGTATAACATGAAATGACCTAAAAGCTCCTTTATCTAATCATTCTGAAAAAGAAAACTTAATTAATCTTAATAATCTGGTTCTTAATATTTATGGTAAATCATCCCCCAAGGAGATGCAGTGGCTCAATGGGTAAGACGCTGAGCTTGTCGATCAGAAAAGTCGGCAGTTTGGTGGTTCGAATCCCGAGTGCTGCGTAACGGAGT
>JANHFQ010007271.1:23045-33349 GCA_032468035.1 Aparallactus werneri | reverse complement strand
CAAGAGGCTCTTTAGTTCCTCTTCACTTTCTGCCATTAGAGTGGTATCATCTGCATATCTGAGGTTGTTGAGGCTCCGTGCCTAGAAAGGCTAATACCACCTTGAGTACCGGTATCCAGTCCTGCATTCTTATTCATATGAGCAACAGCCAGTGATAAAGGAAGGGACATGTCTGGTGCACAAAAATATAATTGCTTTGATCCATGTAGAACACGGGTGTCAAACTCATGGCATCACCTTGCCATCATGTGATGTTTTTTGTGACTTTTTTTTCTTCGCAGAACTGGGGTGGGCACCCCTGAGTAGAAGATCTGGAGGCTGTTATCCCAGAAGAATAAGTAATAATTGAAGTATGGCAGGGTTGGAGAGGTAAAATGTAAGAACTGAATCAGAAGTGTGGCCACACAGAGATCTCCTTCAATGAGAAAGAACAATATTCCACCAGACTCTTCCATGCTATATTCATAGTTAATATTCTTTCCTTATACTTCTTTTTATTCTTTTCAAAAAAACTGTATTGGATCCTTAGGAGAGCAATTTTCTCTAGCAGCTACAGGCAGCTGTGAACTTTCCCATGAGGTCTGCAGCTGCTTCTTCTGATAAATCAATGATCATTCTATGATGAAAAGGCTTTAGCTATCCCTGAAATAAGATCATTTGCTCATATTGTGGGAACTCAGGCAGCCAAACTGCTATTTTATTTATTTGAGCCAAAAAGGAACTTCTTTATCTGGGAACCAACTGACTAAAAATAAATATGTCCGAGACAGAGCATAAAGAGAATTAAGATTAATTATGTAAAATATTTCTGAAACAGAATTTACCTCCCCAAAAGAACTTATTGAGCTTTGCAATAATCATTTCATATTCTGTTTCTTCGTGTTGAAATAATTAAAGAAATGACTACACAATACAGCCAATTTCAAATTCTTCCTTAATCACTACAAAATGTCTTTCAATATAAAATCAGGCTCCAAATTATGGGGAGAACTTAGACATCATAGATTTTGAATAGGATTTCATTTAACTCTACACTAAACATTGCATGTCAATTTTCAGAAATAAGCAGCCTTACATCTGGTAAGTACATTACATTCAAGTAGTTCATCAAACACATAATACAGATTTTCCATAAAGTTCCTAGGCAAATTCTTCTGGAGTTTTCATCTTAGCCTTGCAATTGCAGACAGCCAGACTGGGACATTTTACTGGTTAAGACAAAAGGGCGTTTGGTCCTTATCTCTTTCTGTTGCCTGGCAACTACAGGAAACTCCACCACCCTCTGTTTTAAATGGCAACACTCTCTGCCATGAAGGAAAAAGATAAAGAGGTTATGGTATATACGAAAAAGTGGTGCAGGGAATGCATATCCCTAATTATTTTGTATTATTTTGAAAGTTCCCTAATTTCAAATCAGTAGTGAAAAAGTGACAAAATGGAAACAAATTTAAGAGACCAAATTAAATCAATACAAGAGCTTCCAAACCACCTCCCTGTATTATAAGCACCCAACAAACACTCTCAGCAACAGCCCAAAGAGTAATTTATGGTCTCATAAATGCTTTCCACAAATGAGCACCATTCACTTGTAAGTACCTCATCCATTTTTAGTGCCCTATCTAACTTCCTTCTCTCAGCTATCTTCAATCTCTTATTAATATATTTATTCCAGCTGGGTCCCTTCATCTTGTAGCTCTCCTAGCAACAGATGTTTTAACATGACCTAGTCCCATCAATTGATATTTCCTCTTTTTAATGCATCATTGAATTAAAAACAGTGGAAATCCCATATGCATACTGTAAAAAGAAAACTCCATTAAGAAAAATCCCTTTTTCCAAAATGGCTTTTAAACTGATTCAGCTGAGCCACAGTTCTGCCCTCCGTTAGGAAAAGGGCAAAATTGCTTTTGCAGACTATAATCAATACGACATTGCTAAAGTCATAATCAGAGTGGATGAGTTTTCTTTCCATAAACCCAAAGGCATTCAACTGATATAAAGAATGCTTGTACATGTCATGAATTAACAAGAAGAATCTGCCTGAGATTTTACATTCTTTGTTTTCTTTTTCAAAACAACAGACGTATGTATCTTAGGCAGAAACTGTTCATTAAAACTATTTCAGCAAAAATATCTTGAACATATATCACAATTTGCTCTTTCAACACAGTCTTGTTAATTTACCCTAAAGACTTATCTTTAGGGTAAAATCTCTGCATATAACAAGCTCAAGTTGTCACTGTCATATGTTTCTCCAGTTAAAACAAAATGTTGCTTTTATGAAATTTCAGGGCCTGACAAAGACACTTGCATGCACTGGATATCAAATATTAGGCTGTAGTGGTTACCTCAAACAAGAGATTTTTTAGTGACATGAAAGAACAATTTGTTAATTATTGCTCTTTTTATTGTGGTTGGGAAAAAGAGATGTCAATAGATTTCAGATGTTAAAATAATTTAACTTGCCTTAGTAACTATGTACCTTGGCTGGGTTAGTTAGTTATAGTTTTAATTCAATCAGCAAATTATTATAAGTTGGCCTTATGGATAACATAACTTAACAAAGGGATGGATAAGCCAGTGTTCGCACATGTTCTGGAATAGAATCTATTGTATTTGTTAGATTGGCTGAGAGTTATGGAACATATAGTTCAAAATATCTAGATATAGTCTACTCCTCCTCACACTGAATCTTAATTTTTTTCTTTTAACTTCTAGTATATAGAAAGATAGAGCAGAATCCCAACTCAGTTGTGACGGACTCTCTTTACACTTCATTACAAACTTTGTTGCAGAAATTTTAATCAAATTATTTTAATCAAATTATACTGAACATATGTAGATACTTCTGGTTCTTGATTAGTTATGCAGGAAGCCCCCCTCTCAAAAGAATGAAATATTTTGGGAAATATTAAAAAGGCAGGATAAAATATTTCCCCTAAAGGAGAAATAAAAATCTTAAGCGAGGCAGAAACCAGCCCCAGTTTCCCTGCCCCAAGTCATTTAGATTTGTAAACTATCGGTATATATTAAGGTTTAGCATATAGTTGAAAGCATATGACTATGGCACAGGAAAAAAAAAACATACTCATACTTCAAAATGAAAATAATTGAGAAACATACAACTTTTAGCATTCAGCTGAGGTTTTTTATGAAGACAAAAAGGGGGCTGTAAATACAATGCCTGTATGTGTAGATGCAGCTCTAATAGTTTTCCCCAAATAAATATTTTATATAAGTAGGGCTACTTGTTGCATTAGTAGAAAGCACATTTTTTTGCAACTGGACACTACGGGTGGTTTTTTCAGTGAAGTGGAGATGTCTTCTACACTTCCACCCAGAGCAAGGTTTTAATAGTAAAGCTATAGAATGAAATATGATAAGTTGGAAGTTTTCCCTTCAAAAAAGGATCTATACGAACTAGCTTTATCCAGGTATTAATTGGATCTTATGTTTAATGAGCACTTCATTAATATTTTTTCAAGAATGGTGAGTTCTTTTGAAAAAAATGTTGCTTCTTAAAAATGATTTTGCATGTAATAATGGTACTTGAGATGGATTTTTAGCTGTACAAAAAAGTCATGAGATCTTATTTGGATGCTATTAGAAGTTTGAAATTACTATAGCCTGAAGGAACTGTTACAAATTCTAACTTGTTAAAGGAAGAAAATGTATTAGAGTTTCATTATTTAGCTGTAAAAAGCTGTATATCACTATCCAACAGCTACTTTCACACTTTAAATGGGAAAGGACCAATATTCCATTAATTTCTGACCAAAAGAAGAAGAAAAAAAGCATTTATTTAGTAATCCATTAAAACCCTGCAGGAAATGGGAAATGGAGCATTTAATTTTTCTCTCTCATTCTGTTTTAGCAGAATTTTAAAGGCCGGAGTCAATTTATGGGGTTAAACATTATTTTTCAGAGGCATCAATATTATTAAGTTTTGCTTGATTTTCTATGAAAGAAACAAAACCATTTTAATTGTAAGCATGTTTTGAATAAAAGTGCCTAGATTAACAGGAAACAGTTTCTCAGCAAACCCATAAATGTTCTTAATGGTTTTTTGCCTCTAATGTCTTCCACAAATCAATTGTATCACAGTCTAATTCACAAAATGTCCATAACAAAAAAGTTTCACAGCATGCAATATAATTTATAAACAAGCATATTTTTATTGTGAAATTGACAAGAGACACTCAAGGATTTATGTTCAGATGCTGTTGGTTTGAAAACCAATTTGAATAAAATGAAAACCTCATTGATCTAACTTCTACTGATGTGGAATTATCCAAACCATTCACTTGAATCTTCTTAGAATCAAGTAACAGGAAGCCTGCAAAAGTCTTTAATTTGATATAGTGCTTAGTATAAGGACATTTAGTAAAAAAAGAATGGTTGTGAGGATTATAAAGATCATGTCTGTATCTCAACTGTATCTCTTTCATAGGGAATTTATCCTCTTCTCCAGCCACCAATAAAGATGGACCAATTTCCTTCTCTCCTAGTTTGTAATGGCTTGCACTGTATTTGCATTAAGCATAGGATTAGATCTGGATCTAACCATTCTTAGAGTACATCACTGGAATCAAACTGACGTGATTTTAATGAGTGATTAACTTTGATTCAACTGTAAGTATGATTAACTTTGGATCTAACCTTTCTAGGCTCTAAATTTCTTTGAAATCTTGGCCAGTATTGGTTAGTAAACACTGGACTCCAACTTAACTATGATTATATTAGTGCAAATAATATAACCTATTTATATTAATATATGGTAAGTACTTTCACATGTTTCAGTTTTGCTCATGGACAGAAGAATAAGAAAAAGAAAGGAATTTGGTAGATGTTCACTCTCATCTGTGCACATTGCTTTAGCATTTGATCAGCCAATGAATTATTTTGCAGAGATATTTAAATTAATTCATGTAACATTAATAAAGACAGCTATAAATGGAAAGATAAAAGGTTCAACACAGTTTTAAAATAATCTGATTTTTCTACCTCATATATCTTTGTAAGAACATACAGTATATTTCACCAATATTATTTAAGAATGAGGAGAACAATTTGAACTCCTGCTGCTGTTAAGCAATTATAAATCAGAAATTATTACCATTCACTTAGTTGTAGATTTAAACCTACTTGCTATCTTACTAACACTGATATATGTGACATAAGCTTCTTGAGAAGTGCCATAAAAATGGAAAAACAGGCCTATTTTTAAATATATATGTGTGTGTGTGTAAAAGCAAATCAGTATTGCTGGGTTTATAATTAGCAAAGTCAAAAGTTCTAAAGAATAGCAGTAAAGCAATAAATGCCAGCCCCACTAAAACACACTTAATTTTTGGGCCTCAGTTTAATAGGCAATCTTGTCTGTATGTAAATTTTACAACATTGTTTTGAATAAGTCCATTCCTTATAATTTAATCAGTTTTCCTTCCCGTGATGCATTAGAACAGGGCTCTCCAATCTTTCTGGTTTAGCGGACCGGTGGGGGTGCTGGTTCTACGCAAGCAGAGGGCGCCGTTTGCGCAAATGGAGCTGTGGTCACCCTCCACTTGCATGATCTGGTTCCAAATGGGCTGTGGCCTGATACCGGGCCTTGACCCAGGGATTGTAGACCCCTGCATTAGAGAACCCCACAAATTACATCAGTCTGTTAGTAATGTTGTACAAATAACTTTATCAGTAAAGGTGATTGTTAAACCTTTTAATTAATTTCATATCTAACTGCTTGCAAAGAATATAAATCCTTCCATTCCCCACTATCCAGTCACAGATGAAGAAGTTTCTTGAATGAGTGAAACACCTTTAAATTAAAAAAACCCCTATCCTGCTATGTAGGTATCCTGCTATACATGGTTGTTTTGCAGATATTTCACAAGATTTATTTATTTATTTATTTATTTATTTATTTATTTATTTATTTATTTATTTTTAAAACTTGTATGCCGCCCACCTCCTCACAGACTCCTTCTGTGTGTTGAGCTTCTCTGTGTTGTAATTAAAAATAGCTAATAAAAGAAAAAAAAGAAAGTCCAATTGCTTCTTGAAAAAGCATCTTTGGGACAGTATTTAGATAGTCTTTACTGAAGACAGGAAAACTGTACAGATCACTTTTGTATTCAGAATTTGTATTCACTTTTGTATTCAGAATGAATAAACAACGCCAATGCCATTTTTTTCATTTAAAAAGCAATACAGGATATTTAATCCAAATAGATTAGAGTTTAATCTTTTTCTTCTCTGCTGTTCTTATTTATTTTTTCCATTCTCGCTTACTTATTCAATTGAGACAGAAGCTGCTTTGGAAAACAACTTATGGTAGAAAAGTGGCCAGCCTAAACTGCTGGCTCCAGCATTAGTTTGCTGCTCAAAATTCTCCTCCTTCCCTCCAAATCAAATCAGTTTATTACAGCTCTAAGGTCAGATACAATAAAATGTCTAATAGGAGAACCGTTACATTCTTTTATATGTATAAGAAACAGAAAAAAAAGTATTGCATAATAGGATCTAAAAATAATTAAGAGAATAAATATTAAAATAAAATTGAATAAGAATAGTATATTGTTCCAAATTTAATTAATGGTGTGTGTGTTGTACAAATAATAGAAAAAAGTTGGATGACTTGGGTATTCTTGAGTCCTTCTCTGAAGAAAGTCACATTATGGAGAAATCATACTCTCTGCCTGGAATTTTCTTCAAGATCTAGACTTCTTATATAGGGAGCAGCATGGTAGCATATGGCTTACAGTTTTATTGAGCCATCACTACATGGACACAATCAAAAATACATTGAAGAATCATTAAAATGACTGCTGAGGGCAATGGATCCAGCCTAGCTAAAGTGAAAATGTTTCAAAATTTCAGAATCAAAATGGGTGATAAATGGGACGCCTTTCTCATTTCTATTCACGAAATAGACATAATAACTACACTGTTGGCATACAGTTGGGTGGATAAAAATCAATGATTTTTTTAAAAAAATTAAAAATCGGATTTTAAAAAATTTAAATTGGATTTTTTTGATTTAAATTGGATTTTTTTATTTTTATCAAATTTATTTTAATAAAATGCTTTTGGAGTAAAATTATCTAAAGATAGTTTTATATTTAAGATACATTAATAATTTAGTTTATTCAGCATGAAATGGAGCTTACGTAGCATGAGCATATTATGCAATATTTACATTTTTGGTAAACTCATTCAATGAATCCAAGCTCTGCAAGCTAAATAGGAAACCTTCATTTTGTTTGCAAATAATATTAAAGATTCTAACTACCAGCAAGAATGAGTCCTTACATGTTCCTCACTGTGTTGTGTCACTGCCGCATCACCAGCCATCCCATTAAAGTGAATGGGACTGTCGGTGAGTCAACAGAGGGTCAGAGGAGGAGCCGCTATGGGACAGAGAGAACAATTGCTCTTTAAAAATTATGATTTAAATTGAGTTGATTTAAATCGTGATTTAAATCAAATCCACCTTGCCACCCATGATTAGGAAATCCATGCCAATGCCATTCTTTCTCCAGGCTTTTAATGTGAACAGACAATTTTAATTTATGTTTAGATTTGCTGAGTTGTGTTTTCCTTTTCAACTTGGTGAGCCACCTTGATATTCTCTTGAATGAGAAGGTATAATAAGTCAGTAAAAACAATTCTTTTGTCCCGTTTTTTCAAGGAAGATGGAGGAACAGAGATACTTAAAAACTTTTTGTTTTCTCTTTTATTCTTCTATATGTTCTTTTTCAACTATTTTTTCCTGCTTGCCAACCCGTCGGTTGATAAGTTTTCCTATCTCTCTTCATTTTTACTTTATTTTCACCCTACCAGCTCAGTAAGACGATTTACATCAAGAAAAAAAAAGCGAAACGGTATCACGCATCTCATCCTTCGTGCTATGCTCTCTTCCTTTCCATTTCTTCATCAGTCTTTTTTTTTATTTCCCAATGAACAGCCATTTTGTGACTATTGAATAGTGAATCCTTATCAGGCTGGAATGTTTTGTTTGGCCTTTTTGCATTTAAACATCCTTCTGACATCCTTTAAAAGTTTGAGTGTTCATCTGAACAACTGCAGTTCTCTAGAACAGTGTTTTTTTTTCAAAATCAGTAAGATGTGTGGTCTTTATGCTGGCTGGAGAATTCTGGAAATTGAAGTTCATACATCTTTAAAATGCTGGGCAAAGAAATACTTCTCTAGAGTGGTGTTTTTCAACCTGATATCAGGATGTGTGTATATCAAGCCACAGAATTCTCCAGCCAGCGTGTCTGTGAAGAATTCTGAAAGTTAAAGTCCACACAACTTACAATTGCTAAGATTGAGAAACACTGCTTTAAGGCATCATGTTTTCTGTTGTTAGCTAGATGCCTTTTGGCTGAAAAGACTCCAACACTTTCAGTGTGAAGGTCCCATTAATACAGGTGATGGTGTTCAGTGGTTGGAGAAGTAGCACTTAAAACTAGTTCCAGAGCTGAAATGTTTGGTTTCAAAACTGAATCCTGATCTGAACAAACAGAAATTAGTTTCTTCCTCATTCTTTGTAGAAACAGCTGTTTTCCTGTAGATTTTAAAACAGGGGTGGGCAACTACAGTACCTTTATGGAATTCAGGGAGTTAAAGTCCATGGGTCATAAAAGAACCCTATTTTAAAAGATACTAAAGATAACTGTTTAACTCTTTCTAAGAGCAACTCTATTCTGCAGTTGTGATGGCAGGATTTGAAGCAGAACCAAAGAACATGGTAAAGAAAGTTTTAATAACTCAAGCAAATATTAAATAAAAATGCTAACTAGAAATCAGGGTTTAAGATCTCTTTCCAGGGTGTATTCAGATCCTTGGAGAAGATTAGCTCTTTTCAAAACCATTGACACATTCCTCCTTTTCTTCCAAGCCAGTGACCCAAGCACCTTTGAGGGAAAATGAATTTCCTCCTGAGCAGTGATGTTGATTGAAGAGTCAGAAGTCAGAGAAAAAACTACTGGACCTACTCAGGACTTTTCAAACTGAGTTGCCAAGATCAGCAATTGAGGATCAGAAAGGAAATTAAATGTTAAAGGATTTTCTTTGGAGCAAAAAGTTTTTTAATATTCTTGGTGCAAATCTGTCCTGTGTCTCTGTGCACAGGCAGATCAATGAGCGACAAGCATAGTGATGGGATTGAAGCATATGAACGACACTTTTTCATATGTGTTTTGTTCCTTCCTCTTAAGATCAAGCCTAGTAAAATCTTGGCTTGTTTTGTTTTGGAATCACTCTGCCAAAGGAAAGAAGACTAGCTTTGCATACTTTTTTTAAAAAAATCTGGCAGCAAATAAACTGTCTGTCAGATTTACCAGGCTGTTTATAAGAGACATTCTGACATGCAGAAAGATGGCTGATCTATCATGCAAACGATTCCATTTCTATTTTTAAAAAACAAAGAAAACCATTCACATTGTGTTACGATCATACATATTTGTGGGCCCAAGTTGTACTGTTAGTCATGATCAATATACAAACACATGAGTGTGACTTGAAAAGATGGTTCCTTCCAAATCCATTTCTTTTCTTTGTTTTCTTTGAATTGAGTTTCAAAAGGATTTTATGTACCCTTTGATACCATGTGATTGGTCTTTATGGCTCATTTCTCTCTCTCTCTCTTTCTCTCTCCATCTTGTCAGAGAAACTGTTATGGACTGAGGTTGGAGCTACATCTATCAAAATGGAGCACTTTTTGACAATGCTATTGGAGTGTATATATGAGCCCAGGATGAAGTGGACTTGATTGTCTGGAAGATTCTAGTGAATGTAAATTTAGTCTCCCCAGTAGGAAATGATCAGATTTGGATCCTCTTCAGAATGCAGCCAGGTGATAATAGTTGAGCCGTCATTCAATTTCTTTTTAAAAAATTCATCTCCAAAACTAGGAGTTTACAGTTCCATAAATTCTTCCACTGAACAATATCATTGAATTATGAAAGGATGTCCTTCCAGATTGTCTTTCTGATTGCATGAAAGCCTCAACAGGTGGCAACATCTGATTGACCTTGAGTGAGTTCAGATGCTAAGTAAGATCAGGCCTAGTTGATGAGAATTGATGTTAATGATGAGCCACAAAGGAATCGTTGGGAAGTTGAAAAAAATTCCTACAGGAAAGGAATACCAAACCATTTTGATGTTTTTAAGAAAACTACAGACACCAGGAATCAAACCCACTTTTTGGATACCCTTACTTTTGAAGACTGAAGGGATGCAGTGGCTCAGTGGGTAAGACGCTGAGCTTGTCGATCAGAAAGGTCGGCAGTTTGGTGGTTCGA